>BHFT01000202.1:0-31111 GCA_004320025.1 Laticauda laticaudata | reverse complement strand
TGCAGGAGGAAGATAAGAAGAGAAAGTTTTGGTTGACCGGGTCAAACAGCAAAAGCAACAAATAAGGTACCCTGAAAATTAAACTTAACAACAAAGTTCCCAAAGAAGATTTTGAAGCTACGAAGGAGAGAGAGAAGGGAAAGGATTAGGTTTTTTTCTTCCCTTCCTTATACTGACAGTTAAGATAGTTACGCAAGAAATTGAAAAAAAAAATCTACTTTGACATTAATAGGCATCTAAACTGAAAATAAAAGTCAAAGTGTTAATGAAGATTTCTGGACATTTAAAAGTTTTTAAAAGCTGGAAAGGAGAAAAAAAGATGAGTAGGATCTGGAAAAATGGAGGAGATTGCCTGGAATTAAGGAATGGAACTGTAATTAAAAGGAACTCACAGCAAAATCTTCACAAGATTCCTCAAAGATACATTTTAATGAAACTTGGTAACAAAATAATAGAACCCCAGGAAGAGAAAGTGGAAAAAAGAAGCAAATAGATACAGCCTTGGATGATTTGGATTATTTGGTGATTTTTGGTTTTTGCATCTGGATGACTAAAATTAACATGCTCTTCCCTCTATCTTATCAAATAGCAATTTCAATCCTTGAAAAAAATCTCAGTTCTTTCTTTCTCAGTTTTGTCTGGTCACAAGAAAAATAGAATATTCCCAAGTCTCTAGTTGGCAGTGTTACAAAGTTTCTTTGCTTTCACCCCTTCCTTTTCCAAGCAAAATATAAGAATTAATTAAAAAAAAGAAAGAAAAATATATTTTAAAAAAGAAATAACTAAAAGAGAGTCTCCAGCCTAAAATGTTACAAAATCAAGGGAAAAAAAATCGATGAAAAAAAAAGCCAGTCCAGTTTCAAAATATAAGATCATGTATAGAAAACTCAGCAATGAGAAAAAAACATTACTTTGACATTTCTGTTTAAAATCGCCACTTAATGACTTCTGTCAAAACTTTTACAGATTCTTTCTTTCCCTTAGAATGTCCTTTCAAGTCTTAAAATAAAGAAAAAGTTTTCACCAAACCAGCACACTCTCTCTTTCCGTTCTCTTTCGTTTCAGAGCTGTCCCAAGTTCAGCAGCTTTAATGGCTGCCTCTTTGCTGCTGGCAAAAAGAGCTTCTCCTGGATCTACCAGGGACTTTGCATTATCCCTGGGATCGACAGGATGCGCTCTTCACTTTCACCATCTCTTTGGGACAGTTTAGATCCAATTGGACCATCCAGGAGCAAAGATATCGGCAGCGATTTCAGACCTCCAAGATTGCATGCTGTATCACCATCATGCCAGCTCCGCCTATCTCACCCCCAGAAATTTTCTTTCTATAGCTGTGTTGATTTTTTTCTGGATGTATTCCATTACAGAATGAAGAATCATCTATCAGAGGTGCTTCACTGTGGATCCTTGCAATGAGCAGGAGATTATACTTGATTATCTAAAGGACAGTTTAAAACTCAATTGCCAAGCTTTATCCATGTTTCACAGTGAAATAAAATGAGTTTAAAAATTGCTTGTCTCATTGTCCTTAAAAGGGAATCCCAAAGTACATTATAGTTTTGTTGGGCCTAGAGAAAAGAAAGTTAAAGGATGATTTCTGAAACATTTTGGCTATTCCTTTTTCCTTAAAGAGTATATTTCAAAAGGCATCTACTTTGTTAAAGTAGTATTCATTTTAAACATACCCTGCACCTCTTTTTTTCTATAAAAGATGTTTTTGTTTCACCATTCTTCAGACTGAATGTTCAGCATGGCACTGTGATGTAAATGAGGAAATTTGGGACTTTTTAGAGAACAGAACACATTTTCACTATAATTACTTTATCAAAATCTATCTCTCTATAACACAACTTTTTTGTATTTTTTATGCGATACTGTCATACTTTAAATAAGAATTTATCTGGTTCTTTTTGTCTTTATGTCTTAATTCACTTCATCAATTGAGAGGTCAAACCACCAAAAGATTTAAAGCACTGCAGCTTTCTTTCATCAGGACATATTCTAAACTCCTTTCCCTGATGATGCTGATAGATTTGTATTTTGTTGCTTCTTCTTCACACTGGAGAATAAAAGCTGATTGAAAGTAGCAGCTGTTCTTATACTATACTCCTCTAAATGGTGTGTGTGTGTGTGTGTGTGTATGTGTTGTTAGTGAATGAAACCTGTGAATTCTTGTTCTGCCATCATTTCTTGCTCAAATGTGCCAAAGAAATAAATGTAGTTTTGCCACAGGGCATACTTTTATTGAGGGAATTCAGTCAATCCTTCTCACTCCTGCTTTGATCTTGCCTTAGATATCAATGGGCACAGTGGTTTAGATCCAGGTAAATGTATGTGCAGTTAATTAATGTAATTCTCTTACCAGCCATCGTAAAGCTCCACACTGAATTTTTCTCCACCAATTTGCAAGATTATTTTCTCCTTAGACTCTTAGACAGTTCACCTTATAAGGAGGAACAGGGAGGAAGATTGGAGGAAAGGGGAAAGATGGCCACGTTATGCATATTTTTGTTTTGATGCAAGGATGCTATTGCTATAATATTCTGATAGTTATTGACAAATTGAAAAACATTTTCCCAATTCAGATGCTGAAACTTCATATGGATTGGTAAGTATATGAAATTGTAGTTCCTCTCACAAAATTACAGAATTTGGTCCTTTCAGAAGACTCTCTACTGAAGGGTTGGGGGGGGAGTTGCTTTTTTTTTTTTTTTTTTTTGNNTTGAATTTTTTTTTTTTTTTTTTTTTTTTTTTTGAGGAAATTCAGCAAGGACTCATAAAATTAAAATCTGAACTTTTAACTTTCAAACTTGGTCCAGATAATTTGCAATAGGTGTGTGATTAAAAATAAATTTATTTTTTTTTATTTGGTTATCTACAGAACTTCCATTCAGGTTTTAAAGAGTTCATTACATATTTAATTATACACATTCACATTTTAAAAATACTCTAGGGGATGCATCTTCCTATTGTTTCATAGGAGTACAGATCAGTTTAATTATGAACACTTTCCTCAGCTGACATTTTCTGTCACATACAAAATGTATCTTCAAGTTTCTCAAACTAAACATATATCATTATAATTGTGATTTGATAATGTTGTTTTTTTTCTAATTATTGCTCTGTATACAAGTTAGTATAATGATTGAATGTACAATTAATATTTCACTTGTCTGTTATGCTTGTTTTTTCTTATATTACCTTTAATTCATTTTTCAGAGTGAAATAAATATAGGACTATATGAATATAATAACATTATTTAATTATTCATCTTGGTTGGTAGAAAAGAGACTATTAACAAATTTTGTAAGCTTATTAACTTCTGTTTATTTTCTTCTCGTATCTGTATGATATGTTTTGTTCTATTTAGTATATTTGTATCTTCCTGTCATTTGTCATGGAGTAGACGCTGCATTTCTAAAATAATCTTGCATGTAGGAAGTTAACAAACATCCTCAGTTTTAACCAGAATGCTAGATTGTGTGCCTATAAATGAGCTTCTAAAGGCTGTCTAAGGCTTGAGGCATGCATCTTCAGGATGCATTTTTAGAATAGCTACTTTAAGGTGCATTCATAGTCTGCATAAAAACATTTTGATTTGGATCACCACAGGATCATTACATTCTATATTAATCTTCCAAGAATGGATTAGAACATACCATTTGACTAGTTTGATTCTGTCTTGTTTCTATATTTTCCTGGATTGGCATGCAACTAATTCACAAGTTGCTAAACTTCTTACTTATTTTGTAACTTTGGAATGTGTTTAAGGAAATAATTAGCCACTAATAGAAGAAGGAAATGATTACATAACAAATTATACGACAGTTATTGAGTCATATTTGCAAATGCTGAAGGGTCATATTTCCAAATGCTGAAATTGATCTATTTATTTTTAAATGCAAACCTAAACTTACTTACGTGGAAAGTAGAATGTAGTTTTGACCTAAAAGTTTAGGATTAGTTATTTTTTAAAAGATTAAATAATTCAGATATATTTCTCTTTTTCCTTTCTAGGGCCTTCAAATCATCACAGCCAGTCAACTCTGAGACCACCTCTTCCACCACCTCACAATCATACTCTATCTCATCACCATTCTTCTGCCAACTCCCTCAACAGGAATTCCTTAACAAATCGGCGGAACCAGATCCATGCACCAGCTCCTGCACCAAATGATTTGGCCACCACACCTGAATCTGTTCAGTTACAGGATAGCTGGGTGCTGAATAGCAATGTGCCACTTGAGACCAGGTAGAAAAATGTTCACATTTGCAGAATGATTTTAATACCATTCCTTTTTTAAAGAATGGCTTTGAGACAATTCATGAGATTAGTTTGAGATTTCTAGAGGGGAAACCATTCTTTGGATAGCATGTTCTCATGTCATTTTTGCATTATTTATTAATTTATGTAATTTGTATTGATGCCTATCTCATATAAATGATTCTTGATAGATTACAATAAAATATATTAAAAAAACTAAACATAAGATACTTAATATATAATAAAAAAACACATAGCATTTGAATTTCTTAAATAACTATCAATAAAACCAAGTGACAGGCACTATTACTCTCTCGGGGCTCCAGGGTCAGCCACAAAACTAAGTTTTTAGGGACTTTTTAGGGTCAGCAGGGTCAGGACTGATTTAATCTCAAGTGAAATTAATTACACAGTGTGGGTGCCATAGCATAAAATACCTTTTTTCCTGTAGCCAAGTTATGTTTAAGTGGGTATAGCCCTTCATAAAGAGCCAGGTGTTAAGGAGCTGGATGTTAATAAGGCAGAACAATGATTTCAATAAAAGAATTTTAAGCAAGTTCATTATCATCAAGAAGACTTTGCAATGTTTTATCTTGTTTTAACCAAACTGATAAAAAGAGCTTTTCTAATAAATAACAATGTTGTACACGACAATATAATTAACCAAATTCCTAATTTTTAATCTGTAAATTTATTTAATTCATGTTGATCAATTCAAATTATCTTTGTTGGATACGTATTTGTTAGTCATATTTTGCAAATAAATTTCATGTCACATATTCTACTGCAAACCACAGGAAGGTGTTACAAGGGTATACCAACTAAGTGTTACTAATGCATTATGCATTTGGCTCCTTCTGTGGTAATAAATGGACTAATTTGAAAGTAAATATTTTGGAAACCTGAAAAAACAATCACTGATTCAAGACAGACCAAAGTATAATTTTCATTTATCCTTCATCCAACGTGCAGTCTTATTTAAATCCCTCTTATATACTGTCAATTTGATACCTGCAGGGCAAATGCTAATGTTTTAAGAAGTCCTGTGTTTGTTGATTGTGACAGAAAGGGGGGAAAAAATAAAAGATTTTCTTTTCTTAAATACTGTTATTATTTTTTTACATTTTGCTACTTCTTTAATTTCAGTGTCTGTTTATAAATGCATTAAATATAAAGATGCATTACAATACAGAAGTACAAAAAAGTTTTGTACTGTAATACCTCTACATTTTTTGTAGAGTTTGTAAATGTGGACTGAAATTTCTTAGACCATTGCTAATTTTCCTTATCACTCCTTCTGATCTTTTGTGTGAATCTATGTTCCCTTCTCACATTCCTAGTAATATGTTTCATTTTCCAATAGTTGCCCCTTTGTAGAGCCTAGATCCTAAAGTAAATTACTTACAACCTTCATAGATTTTGTATGCTTAAGGCAAGAATCAAAGTATCAGGTAGCCTAAACTACTAAGTTGTCCATTCCATCTGTGTGCTTGAGTTTTATATAGAATGACAGTTCTGAGGCACATCTGTGATAATAATGATAGATCCACAGCATAAGCTTCCCTTTGTTTCTCCAAATTGGGATAGAACTCTGAAGCCAGGCCCTGACATGCACTCTTGGAAAATAAGGCAGAACAATCTACCATATACATAGACATAATATATATTACAGAATATAAGCATTAGTATTTCTATGAAAGAGGCAAAACTCACATCACTTGTGGGGCTAAAATATATTTTTATTTCTGTAATTAAAGCCCATTTAAATCTGTAATCATTAAGACTGGGAAACACAATTGAGAAAGCTGAGGACAGAGATGATTAAGGTAATCATAAGGTCATACCAGACAAGAGTGGATACATGCATGCCTTTCTAATTATGCTTTCTGTTGGCACCACCTCAAAAACCAAACATTACAGAGGATGCCACTTCCAAAACAAAACATTACAGATAATCATCCAGAATTAGAGGAAACAATACTACTGGAAGAGACAATCTGGATCTCTTTAATCCATGTGGTAACACAGTGTCCCAGGTCAACAGGATTCCAGTCTTATGCAGTTGGTCACAACATTTATGCAGACAGTGCCAAATCTAAACAAGACAGCAAATGACAATGTGTAGAGTGAAATTTGTTCCATCTGTAGATGCTAAGAAAAAGAAATAAAGTATTCATGTAGTCAGCTTCGAAGATCTGATACCTTGCTGTGGGTGGGTGCATTGGTCTTGGAATAGTTTTTTGAAATTGATTCCAATTTTTGGAAATGAATTTTATCCAAGGTGCATCAAGTTAATTTTATGATAAATAATATTCAAGTGAATATTATGGACAAATTAGTAAATCTACCCCTAGGTTCTGTGACTTATAGTAGAAATAAATGTGAAAAAGTTTAATGATAACTTCTCACTTCTTATTTTCTTTCATTCCTGGTATGTATATACCTAGCACCATAGATAAACATGAATATTTATTGGGGAATAAAAGAAATCAAAATGGGAACATAGGTAGCTGCCTTATACAGAAGTTAGCTATAGTCTAAGTTAGCATGATCAGCACTGACTTGTAGTCTCAGAACTTTTTTTTTTCTAGTTTATCCATCTGGAAATGTTGAATATTAAAAATGTATCCTGTTACTCTTAGAACTTTAGGAGATTTTATCTTCATCACTACAGTGCTATTCAGTAGACTTGAGACTGGTTCATGAAACTTTTGAAAGCTGAGAATAGGATTCAAAAGACAGTGAAAGAAAAATAAAAATAGAAGAAAAAGAAAGATTTATAGTAACAGAACATCAGCTCTGCTACATAATTTTCCTGAGCATATTTCTTTGACTCAAGAAGGTTGTAAGAGATAAGCATGTTTTGGCCAGTTGCCCAGATCTTGTTCGCTGCTGCTGCCAAATTTGTTGAGAATAAGTCAGTAAAGATGTGTTGCTTAATCTTAGATAGTATGGAGAATCTAACATTTATTGCTGAGAATTGCATTGATGAAAATACTGATTTGTTTGGATGCACTGAATCTTTGAAGTTTCTCATTTCCTAAACTAGATGGCAAACGGCTATAAAGCACTTATTTCAGAATTGTATAAATTTTTACTTATGTATACACACAGCTTAGTTATCTCTAAGATTTGGTGTGAAACTGAGATTTAAGTTAATATATTTTCCTCAAAGCATATTCTTGAATTTTCCTTGATCATAACTGTTACATATTTACATACTTGTAATACCCTAACCTGATTGGCTGAAACGAACTGCACTGTGATTGGCCGAGATGCACGACGGTGATTGGTTCGTAAGGAATCTCCCGTGATTGGATGAACCAATCGCGGGAGATTCAGAAAGCTGTCATTGGATGAGAGCTGCCGGCTAGCTCTATAAGAAGAGCTGCCACGGCTTGCTAAAGGCTACACAGATCTATACCTAGAATAAAGAGCTGAAGTTACGCTGGTCTCCTGTCTCCTGATTTCCCGCGCTTCTACACTGGCGACGAGGGTGGATTCTGAGACAAAGAGACCAGTCGGGCACATGGCAAACTGAGCTGAACAAACCAACAAGATGGCCGGCAGCAACTTCACCACCTGCAACCATTCGGACCAGGCAATCGAGGACTGGGAATCTACATCGATAGATTCCTCATGTTCCTCGAGAGCAACAATCTCAAGGATGCAAACGACCACCGAAAGAGAGCTGTGTTCCTGACCCATTGCGGACAGCAGTATATTCAAGATGGCCAAGGGCATGTGGCCAATGCCAGAAGGACATGAAGGGAGATGACTTGGCCAGATCTAGTTCAATTACTTCGAACCACAATGGCCCCAGCCATGCCAAACCTGATCCGGTAACACGAATTCTACCATTGGGATCAAAAGGATGGAGAGAGCATCGGGGATTTCGTGGCAGCATTGAGGAACATTGGGAGGTGCGTGTGATTTTCAGACATAGACGAGGCTCTGAGGGGACCGCGTGGTTCTCGGTCTCAGAGACCCCGTGCTCCAGAGCAGGCTAATGGCTCGGGCAGACATTACAGTTTACCGAAGCCAATTGCTAAAGCCACCGCAGCCAAAGCCATGAAGAAATCAGCAGCCAAGATGCACAAATGAATGCAAGGGACCTGCCAACAAACATCGGAGACCAACACAATTTCCCCGAAAAATGAACTGAAACTGGTCACAAAGCAACAATGGCACACCACGAGGATGTCAATCTATCCACCCAACACCGATGATGAGGAAGAGGAGATCCACAGATTGCAAGCGAGCAGGAGAGAGCAAAAAGTCGTAAGTTGGGCTCTCCAGTGCGCTGGTTGCAGCGGTGACCACCCCGTTCTGAGTGCCGGTTTTTTTAGAGTGTCATTTGCCGGTACTGTGAAAAATGGGGGCATATCGCCAAGGTCTGCCAAAACAAACAGAACTCCAGCCCAAGACGACGCAACAACACGCCTCCAGAAACCAAGACAGATTCACAAGAGAACTCGATGGAACCGTGCAAAAACCGAAGCAAGCAGCTAAGCGAGACCAGACGATGGAAAGAAAACTCATCAAACGGTCACAATGCGGCCATTCAGACAACTCAGATGCAAGAAAAGTACATGTGCAGGTCAGCATCAAAGGGCAGAGGCCGTGCAGAATGGAGGTGGCCTACGGATCATACCTCTCCATGGTGTCCTGCGGACACAATTTAAGAGGTTGTGCCCAGTTTACAGAAACAAGAGCTGGAGAATCAGAGGACTCACCATTAAAGACTATCAGGGGAACAGATTTCCCCATAATAGGAATTGGACACTTCCATGTAACCTTCAAAAGGCATGGAAAAGTACTTCCACTCACTATTGTCAACAGAGACCGCCCAAGCCTTCTGGGTCTTGGAATGGTTCGCGCCATTAGGGATCGAGGTGACAGGCCATCAACCATGTCGAGGAAAACAGACTGGGAAGAGGGAGTGATGAAGGAATTCCAAGAAGTGTTTGAGGGACAATTAGGCAAGTACCGGGGGTTCCCCAATATTCATTTAGCTTGAACCCCAATATTGCCCCAATCCAGTTCAAACCAAGACGAGTTCCATTCACCCTCAAAACCAAAAATAGACGAACAATTAAATAAGCTCAATCGGCACAAAGGGTCCTGGAACCAATAGATCATGCATGGTGGGAGACCCCAATAGTCCACCCCAATCAAACCAGATGGGTCCGTGAAAATTTGTGGGGACTATTAAAGCAACACTTAACAATGCACTGCAAACAAAGTGCTGGTGGCACAGCACCTCCTACCCAGTCTTTTGTGTTACAGCACCTCACTACACTCGGGGGAGGAAAAGTCTTTTGCGAAGCTCGAACTTGGCACAACGCATTATCAACAGCTGCCCGTCGATGCTGCAACTGCAGAAGCGGCAAACTATCATGACCCACAGGGGGGCTTTCCGATGCAAAAGGCATGCCAATTCGAGACAGTGTGGCAGCCAGGGGTGTTCCAGAGTCTAATGGAATGGTTACTCCAATGAATTAAAGGGAGTTGTGCCATATTTTTGATGATGTTGTTGGTAGCAGCCAAAGAAAAGACAATTGAGAAGCCGACTCAGAGAAGTCCACAAAATTTAAAAATGCAGGACTTAAGTTTAAAAAAGAAAAGTGCAGTTATGAGCACTGAAAAAGTTGAGTCTCTGGGATATCTTGACGTGGACAAAGATGGAATTCCACCCTACCCACAAAAAAATAAACAGAAATAAAGGAAGTCAGAGACCTCAAAATAAGGGCAGAATTAACAAGCCTTTCTGGGACTAAATCATAATTTACAAATGTCTTTTTGCCACAGAGCTAAGGCAACAACAGGTTGGGAACCTCTTCATAGGTTGCTCCGACAAGTACGTCCATTTGTCCTGGGGCAAGCGGGAAGAGGGCTGCCTTCCGGGAACATAAAAGACCTCTTCACATCACAATCAGGTCCTCATCCCAGTACAGTGAGACCCTACCACTAAACCGGTGCTGTTGAACGCTCCCCAGTTCGGCAATCAAGACCCTATACTAAGCCATCCCTGCCAGACGGGAGAAAGCACCAATTGGCTTACTTCTCGAAAAACACTATCAAAGGCAGAAAGGAAATTATAGCCGCTCAACAAGGAGGCACTTGCCAGCAGTTACCGGCATGAACGCGTTTTCACGAAGTTACTTTTATACGGTAGGACTTACCCTCCATCACTGACCATAAACCACTACTGGGGATCCTGGCGGAAACAGTGCCACCCGCCAACCATACTGTCTCCCCGATGAACAAGTGGTCTGAAGTTCCTTGCCGCCTGATACCTACCCAACTAATACTCACCAAGGGAAATGCAATCTCGCATTGCCGACACACTAAGCTGTTGCCCCTTAACAGATTATGTAAGATACTCTTCACCCACTCACATCCCACCCTGCAAAATAGAGACATTGCCAACCTATCCAACAACCGCAATCGATATTGCGAGAGGAGACGAGCAAAGACAACAACTGGTGCCGAGTTTTTGAACTGGGTGGTAAAGGTGTTTGCCGAAATCAGAAGCAGTGAACCAGTTTTAACCCTTCGAAACGCGGCAAACTTGAATTATCCTCCCAAAAGGGATGATATACTAATGGAGCGATTAGATGGTAGTCCAGGACAGCCTTACGAAAAAAAATAATTACACATGTTGCCATGAGGGACACCCAGGCATTGTGAATAATGAAATCCCTAGCAGAAGCTACAATAGATGGCCAGAGATAAAGGAAACACATTGGAAACCTGGGTGGCTTACATGTGACAAATGTCAAGCAATCCAACTCCAAACTGCCAAGACAACACTAGTGGAAACAAAGGGGACCATGGTTCAGGGTCATAAAGACTTTGTAGGACACAAAGGGCACACTTTCTTGATCGCAGTAGACGTTTACTTCCAAACTGGTTGGATAAGCCTCATGCAATTCTACCATGACAAGAGGCGGTTACAAAACAGCTAACAGACTTTTTGCCACCCCATGGCTACCGACTGATTAGTATCTGACAAACAGGCCACAATTACCGGCAGTGGCATTCCAGCAATTCCTCGCAGAACAGGGAATCCGACACGCATTGACAGCGTCCGTTCTTCCCGGTGTGCGACACGGGCAGGAGGACGAATGGTCAGGATACACCAAAGAATGCTTTAGAAAAAGATGGACACTGGTAACATTACAGAAAATAAATAAACTATTACATACAAGCACATAACACCAAGTACCAAACCAATAAAGCTGCAGAACTCCTGAATGGAAGAAAACTCTGATCCCATCTTGACAGACTTCACCTGACTTACAATCTCAGATAAACACCACCAGACTCATCCAACGGTACCGCGGGCATTTAATCTGGGGAGACACGATCTATCTAAAAAAATTTCAGGGGGACCCACTATGGGTACCCTGCTACAATAACCCAAGTAACAGGCCCCCCCGGTCCGTTATCCGGCTGGAAACAGGACGGAAGAAACTGGACGGCATGGTTGACTAAATTACGATCGAAGAATATTTTAAAAAACACTGAAACACGAAACCGGCAAACAGACTCTAATAAAAAACTATGAGGGGGGGAAACCCCAAACAATTCATCAAAACAAGAAAGAAGAAGAACAATACGACTTACAAGACGATAACGACAAAACCCGAATGGGCCAACCAACGCAAACCAAACCAGAAATACAAACACCGCTAAATGAAAGAAGAAACCAAAAATACTCACCAGAAAATGAAGGTAGCCGAAGGGTACCAGAGAAGACGACCCACTTGGGAACCTCGCCTGGAAGGAAACAGTCAAGCCAGCTCAATCAGCCTGGGAAAGGCCGAGCCAAGGAAACAATGAAGCTGACAACTCGACGCCGAACCAGTAGGACCGTGGTGGAGTTGCAGGCGAAAGGGCCTGACTCACCCTTCCAGGACAGTATCCATGGAAAAAAGCGGGGAGGCAATGAAGATCCCTTCCGAACTGGCTGAAGACCACGCAGCAACTGAACTGCCGCAGGTCAAGATAGGCAAGTAAAAAAGCACCTGCCTAACTACGCGACTACGTCACGTAGGAATGGACCATACCAAAAGGGGGGGGGTGATAACATACTTAACATACTTGTAATACCCTACCTGATTGGCCTGAACTGAACTGCACTGTGATGGCCGAGACGGGACACGATGGTTGATTGCGTTGTAAGGAATCTCCCGATGATTGGACGAACCATCGTGGGATATTCAGAAAGCTGTCATTGGGTGCAGAAGCCGCCGGGGCTTAGCTCTATAAAGAAGAGCTGCTGCTGGCTCACTAAAGGCTACACAGATCTATACCTAGAATAAAGAGCTGAAGTTACACTGGTCTCCTGTCTCCTGATTTCCCGCGCTTCTACAATAACTACAAAACCCTTGAAGTTTTTAAATATTTAGTTGTAAAGGTCTAAAGTATAATCACAGCTTAATTTTCCTCAAAAATAAATTTAATTTCTTAACCAGACTTTCATCCCAAATTAAAGGAATTACAATTGGAATAAGAAATCAGTGGCAGAATTTCTGTGGGAAAGTTTGAAATAGCCTTTTAAAAAATAGTAGCTTTATTATATAAAGCTGCACCATTTATAAACTATTATTATGTATTCATCCATTCATTCATCAAATTTGAAAACTGCCCATCTCTCTCATAGAGGGACATTGGGCATTATACTGATAAAATATTAAAACATTAAAAACAATAGATAAAATTTTAAAAGACAAGGATGAATTTAAAAATGTGTGAAAGTAAATTAAAAATGGGAGACAGCTTTCAGAGTGCTGATCAGCTCCATGGCTTTGTGCTCCTATATGAACCCCAAGCAAGGCCACAGAGCCATGTCTTCACATCTTTCCAGAAGGCCAGGAGGGTGAAGGCCTGTTCATCTCCCAGAGTGGGGAAGAATATTCCAGAGGGTGGGGCAATGACTGAAAAGACTCTCTTCTTGGACACTTCCAGTTGGAATTATTTCACAGACAGCATTCATGACATTTTCCCCTCCTGATTGGGTAGGACAGGCTGATGTAATGGGACAATGATGCCCCTAGAAAGGAAAAAGAAAATGAATGTATTCACTGCTACATTCTAACTTTGTACAGTCAGAAAAAAAGATGTCATCCCTCTATTGCAATGATGCTGTGTATACACTATAATCTTGGTTCAAAAAGTATTGACACTCATGCCTTTGCCAACTTGCAGTCCTTTCTTCCTCTTCCTTCTGTCTATACTTCCTTAATTTGTCACATACTCATATTTGCTGAATGGCAAATGCCCATCCTTTATTTTTTTCAAAGTTTGAAATGAAATTGGATATTAATAGATTTATCACTTTTATAAAATAGCAAATCTGTTTTTCACAGAACAATATATTTAATAACAAGCAAACAAACCAAGATAAGAAATCATCCTCATTGTGTTGTTTGGGTTTTTTTAATGTCATCCCAGATAGATTTCTCCTTCCATTTTTTCTAAGAATAAAAAAACAAGATATATTGCTACCCCTTTCTATTTCAAAAAATGTCAATAAACTTAAGAAATATATTTTTTCTATGAATCACTAAACTTATGTCAGCCAATTTTTGATCCATAATTCCTCTCTTCTTATTGGGACAATTTCAACCTATATATTTTCATCAAAGAAGCAAAGAAACAACTGAACCCTTTCACCTGAAATTTTGCTTTATGGCACTGACGTATTGAATTGACATTCCGTTCCCAGCTGACCATAATGTTTCACGTTGCACTGCACTTTAATTTAGCAGTTTCCTTAGCCTTCCTTGAAATGTGGCAGCTTATTAATCTCAATATTGGGGCTTCTTCATATATACAACCTACCTACAAAATATGCTGCTGCCCATTTATTACAAAAATTCTATTTTGATTACGGTCTGCACATCTTTTCTCCCCTTGTAAACAAAGAAGAATGCAATTGTGCAATATATAATCTCTCCCTGGATATTTAGAGTTCAAAGTTTTAAAGTCTTCAGTGTCATCTTCGTAATGAGATATGTACTTCCCCTAGGTAGTGCAAAATGATAACATAAGGAAACAGGATGTCTCAACCACCATCTATTTTGTTTTGATTTTTAGAAATTCTTTGCAAGTTTGTTAGAATTCCTTGGGAAAATAAAATTTGTTCTTATGCGAGATCAATTATATTATGTATAAAAGTGATATGAATATGTCAAGACACTTTCATTATTTCAATAGTTTCTTGTTGCAGCTTTAATATTAGATGCAAAACTCCTTTATCCGGTATTGTATGTGGAAATCATATGAGCAGCTAAACAGCTAACAGCAGTTGTTTAAAGAGGGTCAGTTTTAACCCAAAACATATGTATTACACAAATGCAGAAGAACAGGGAGACAAGTGCTTAGGACATCCTCCTTCATATCATCTTTGAGGCTTTTTCATTCATTCATTCACTCATTCATCCAAGAGATGAATGGGTGCAAGATAGGTAGGTTAGGTTAGATATTCCTCCCCCAGTTTTGAGTAACTGTCTCATAATAAGTGTCTCATATGACTCCGATTTGGGGAATAAAATTTTAAAATATTCATGTATATTCGCAAGCAAGCAACATGGAATGACAGGCTCATAGCTATGTTTTTGTTTGATGGACTTTGTGTGTTGTTAGCTGCTCTGTTTTGGACCTTGGCCTGCTTAATTGTATGCCATCTCAAGGGGGGAATGTTTACTTCAGAAGAACAGCAGATCAATTATGTGGTGGGAATGCAGCAGAGCTACTCTTTATTAATTGCTTGTTAGTTTGAAACAGGTTTTTCTTTTGCAAGAATCTCTCACTTTTTCCAGTTTGCTTCTCCCAGTTTGCATGTCAAATTATTAAGGTTGAACGGCCCAATATGCTGTATTTAATTTAAGTAATACAATTTGAGATAGAGTAGAGAAAGCAGTTGTCCATTTAAAGACATCAATACTTTCATGAATGCTATAATGATGGCACTATATTTTTCAATGAAAGTTTACATCATTGCCTTCAGTATATTAAGCTCTTTTGTTATGGAAACTACAGATGGGGCCATTTCAAGATGCCAATCAAAGGCATAATGGCTTATAAATTAGGGTAACCCAAAAAGCTGTTATATATTTTCTTTGAAATACAATTTGTCATAAATTGCACAATGTTCTAATGCCAGTTCTGAAGTCTGTGTGGTGTTATTTATATTAGTATAAATTAAGTCTGCATTACTGTAATTAGCAATTCTTTAGTCTTGATGGAAAGAAAAGAAGTTTAAATAGCAAGATAAATTAGGGCTATTCTTGAGTGCTTCAAGAATATGTTCCCTTCATTTGCCAGCCAGAAGTGATTTGTGTATTTTTAAAATATTTGTCACTTAATCCAATAAATTCCAGACCATTGGCAGATCCTTAGGGCTGGACTTCTACAGAAGTTATAAAGATAGGAACTTTTACCAAGAAATGTTATATGGCCCACACAATATCACAGTGCAAGGAGAATTAGCAAAATATATGGCTGTGATAGTCATTCTTTATCAACCTAAAGTAAATTACAGAAAACCTGTTAAGACATAAAGTAGAATGCACCAAGAGCGTAATAAATAAAATGCATAATGTTGATAAGATGAGAACTTTATGGACCAATTTAGAACAATTTTGTAGCCTTTTAAAAAGGTTGGGTTATAAATGACAGTACTATATACATGGTTAGACAGTACAGTGCCTGAACATAGCAATGTACCTACAGATATATCCTTTGGTCTTTACCATAAACGTTCTCCCACTTTATTAATTTTTTAATAATAATAATAAAAAACAGGACAGCAAGCATGTTGCATAACATATAAGACCCTTAGGCATTCTTAAGAAATGAAAAAAGGGCTGCTACCACCTTGCTCTTGTTTAGAAATATGCCAGCATTTGTCCAGAAACAATGGAAATGTAAGCAAAGGAGATTAGAAACATTGTGGGTGACCAGAGAGGGAAGCAGAAAAATACTTCACCAATTTGTCTTCAGGTAAATGAAAACATTTGATTCAACATGGCCAACTATTTTGTTAATAGGCAGTTCCCATGGCAACTATTGTATAAAAGTGCTTGTATGTGCAAATTTGAAATCTGCCAATAAATCCAACAAAGCTGGTTACCTCTGTTTTTTTTTTTTTAAATTCTCTACCATAGAGTGGGGGATGTTGCTGTCCTCAAGAACATACTGCACATCAATTTTCATTTTTTGGTATAGAGCTGGACTTTAAACAATGCTTGATAAAGCAAACTATAAAGTCCCATCAACAAATTCAGAAGGCATAGGGTATAAGGACAGACTCTATTGCACATTAATAAGCATCTGAAAAACATGAAACAAAGCTTTGAAATGTGCACAATTTTCAAATTATAAAAGTTCTTACAATATCCCCTTAGGGACCAATGTACAATTATAAGAGCTCTGGAACTCAGGGTAAGTACTACAATGGTGAATTCTGTTGAAATGAAAATGTTCATGATAACAGTGTAAAACAGTAACCATCTTGCTATGAGGGTTATGCTATACAGTAGTATTAATAATTTTTTTGTTTACTAACTGGTCTCAGATGAACAGCAGAAAGGAGAAAACAAGAATAATATCTTTATTTTCTGGGCCACCACATAAAGACATTTTTGTTCTCCTTGTGACAAATGGGCAAGTCACCATGAATGTATCTTTTTGACCATTTTAAAACCCAGAATGCCAAGTAAGGTATTTGGCTAACCCAGCAGGGCACTATATTACCCAAAACTATATGCAATATTAAGGATTTCTTGTTCAGTAAGATTTTTTAAAAACCATAGAAACTACACGTCTCTTCTAAAAGGACTATTTGTTTTTGTATTTGTGTTTCTTATAAAATAAGAAGCCAAGTTCTATCTGCCTTAAAGTCTATTTCAGGAGCTACAATATGTCCTGCATGCCCTGTTTTGCTGTTAGTTTTAAGACCGCCTTCCTGTAAAACATAGGAAGGCTTTAGAAGTGCTGTAAAGTAAACATTATCTTATGCTTCTCTACCACTTTAAAAAAAAATAAAAAGTATTTATATTCCCTCACATCAGCTGCTGTTCTCAATGGTGTGGGAAGCAATTAAAAAAGAAATGAGAACAGAGCTCTACAATATCTTCAGGCAATTTATGATAGTATGACTAAGGTACTTAAAAATATGTGTGCCTATCAACTAAAAAGATATGTTGCCAATTTTCATATTTAATAATATATCTTTTAGAAATGTATAGAGAAAAAAATAATTTCTAATGTAGGAAGAGGGAATATCCAGCTGCCACATTTACAACTTTTCCCTCAGCTCACTTGGAATGGTGTCCTTAAATTTTGTAACCAACATCTGCTCTTGTTGATATATCATCTAGCTAACTAACCCCTGACTGAAAAAAAAAAGTTCTACATACAATATATTGAGGCTAAAGTAGTTTAGTCTTATTTGACACATTGGTCAAATGACAAATCAAACATTATTGAATAACCTGTAATGTGGCAGTAGTTCAATACTGTGAAGTACTTGAAGAAGCCTTGATCCTAATAAAAGTTAAAGGATTGGCTGGTTGCCTACTTAGCACATTAATTTACAAGTGGAACAACTTTTTTAAAAAAGATTGGTGTCATCAATGATTCTCAAATTTCATGCTAAAGTCTATATATAATCTTTCTTTTTTACATTTTTTATGAACAAAAAATAATTTCATTATTTTATAAATATTTTCATAATTAAACATTAAAATTAACAACATTAAAATGTACTTTTTTAGGATTTTAGAAAAAGTAAGCTATTTTAAAATACAGGATTTTTTAAAACCATACTTAACTTTTGAATTGGTTGCATTTTAATCAAATATTAAACCTACTGACTTGCTGGCTTAATAGCTGTTTTAAATCTGATAAAATTATTTGCACCATTGCTTTAAAAAAAAATCCCTTGCTGACTGAGGACACCACTTTCTGGAAAATGGAAGATGTTTGATTTCTGATTTCTGAATTAGTTTGACTGCTTAGGTTTTGTATATAGTGATAGGGACTCTGGCTATGCAAATATTTTTGAGATTGAATTGCTTGCCTCCTTCTCTTTCCTGATATAGAGTGTCTGTTTGATATAGAGTGAAGAAAGACATGTCCTCCTGAGTTGCAGTAGTTGCAGCTCTTTTCTCAGGGGAGTTTGCAAAAACTCATTAATTAACTACCGGAGCTTTTTATGTTCTCAGCCAAAAACCCAGCAAAATCAAGCTGCCGCTGAAAGGCAGCATATGATTAATATTAGTGATCATGTTAACAAATATGTACTTTATATTATAGTGGTTATCAAAGTGACATAAAACAGGAAGAAATCTGATAGCATATTGAAAAATATCAGACTATGATCTTCAAGTTAGTACAAAGGGGCTATCTCATGATATTTGTGTTCTATGATCTCCAAGGGTGGAGAACGCTTCTATTATTCAGCATATACATTGGCTTGATAATTCAAAACTTACTCTCATGAAAGTTGTTTTGTTTTTTCAACCTTATGCTCATTCATATATACATAACTGGCCTCTCCCAGCACAGAATGAAATACAGATTATCTTCAGCACAGTGATAAGGATTTCTGCCTTTTGCCTCTTACCCAGTGTTATCTACGAGCAGGAAAACCAAACAAAAGTCTAGGAACCATGTAGTGGGATGAGAGTAAGAGTTTAAGCAGTCTCTTCCCTGACATCTCTTTGCAGATGGTTGATACAGTTCTCTAAGGAACAAATCAAATCAAAACCTTTAGGCCAGAGAACACTCCTGCAAACATACATAAACTGATAATTATTAATAAAAGTAAAAGGTAACATAAAATATAATAAATTACATGAAACAAATCAATAAGCTAACAGTAATACAACTAACACAAGAGATCACCAAAACTTCATACTAATCTTCAATCATAGGTAGGGCTAATGGAACAAATGGTAGTATAAAAACAAAATGGAAAGATACAGTATGTCATGGTAAGGATCAAAATAAATAACATTATTGCTAACAAATGTTACTAAAACAGTAAAGAGTAATTGCCAGTTACCCTTCTCTTTCTTATTAGGCATTTTTCAAACATGGTGCTACTATGTGTCCAACTGTGTCCATGTTAAGAAATCTAAGATGCCAATGAACAACTATTCTGGTATTTCACACAGGACAGTTTGACGGAACACTGGAATTGATTAGAAAGGTTTGTCTTTAGAGAATAGGTAACTACACGTTGGAGAATTATTAACCGTTGGAAAATTATTAATGTTTTGTTAAGAAGGCAATTGTTCGTGAAAAGACTCAAAATGTTTCTAAGTCATATCTTGTGTCATTATTACTTAATATTTTTGGGTTGAATCTGAATGATTGTTTTTGCAACTAAACCATTTGAATATAGATTATTATCCAGCCCAAAAAAGCCTGCAAATTGGTCTGTCTGTATCTATGGAAAAATGCTTGTGGACAAAGGATATGCATCCATGGAAGCCTAAAACTAAGGGATCCCAGATCCAATAGTTCATAATTCCCAGATTAACTAACCATAAAAGACAAAGAGCTACTTTCTAGCTCTTTGGGAAGTTTTTAGTACTTCTAAAAATTAAAAGATTAAGGAAAGGCAATATATTTTTTGTTTGTTTAAGAAAAATATGTTCCTGCTTATATGTATTTTTAATCAACAAATGCCTGTTCTGTATTCTGTAAGTTCCTGAATAACACTGTAAGTTCTATACATTCCTGAATAACACTGGATCCATTTGTGGGAAAGCACTTGTGGAATTTAAGAAAGCTGTGCACACTTTGAAAATCATACAGGCATTGTGTGAACACAGCATCACTCTCCTGTTTGTTAAAAAAAATCTCAATTATTGACACTTTCTGAATTATTTTTATGGCATACAGCATCCTAATGTTGGGCAATCTTGCAGAGTAATCTACTATTGGAGTGTGTCTTTGTTTATAGTAAAATATTGTTGTGGGGAGCTTCAGTGTATTCAAGACTAGAAAAATAGTGTGTATATCTGTGGCAATTAAGCATAGCAATTTTTTTCTTTCTCTTTCTTCCTGATTGGGTCCTTGATTTCTTTTTTTAGAACATGTGTTAGTGCTGAAGCAATTCTGTATGATCTGGCTGTTTAAAAATTGGTTCCTTCTCCCATGTTGTGAAAATACCTGATTTATTGCATGTTACACAGAGAACTGCAAGCTAATTCTAGACAAAGTATTTATTTATTCATTACATGTATACCCAGAATAACATGCAATAGTGTTCCCTTTGTATGATCAGAAGTACCCTTATCTAAGATAAGTTAAGAATCAGTTGGTTTTCCTTTATTTATTTCAGCTGTTTTTGATACCAAAGGTGAATGAATTTAATCTGAAATTGAAAATATGACATAGGGCCGAAAAACACAGTACAGTGGGTTTGTCATGTCAAAGAACAGTTTACTAGAAAACTAAACATGGTTTAGAGAAAAGAGGATGTTAGAAGAATAGAAAAGTATAATTTGTATGACTGGCTCCTGATTTCACAGAGAGTCAACGATTAGCACCACATTTCAGCACACATAAGGTTTTGCTCAATTCAGCACGATCAAGCTGTTCTGTTTAAAGAGCTATAACAAATGGACAGCCACAGACATTTAAATTTAAAAAATAATAATTTTCAATGAACTCACAATGTGATTTTAAGAGAGTAGTACCTTTGTCTCTTTTGGCTTTTCTTTGTAACTACAGAACTGTGCTCTTCAGTTTTTTGTTCTGTTTACAGATTCCTCTTCTGTTAGAGTTTGCAGCAGAAATTCAAGTCCAGAAAACACAGAGACTGATTCAGCATGATAATTAACTTCTTTATAAACATATTAATATGGGTAAAGTTTACAATACCATTTGTAGATTCTTTCATCGTAACATAAGCAAAAAACACAAGCAGAAGCAGATCAGAGCAGAACCCAGTTTCTTAGCAAGCAAGCAAGTCTAATTTCACTTTTAATTTTCAGCAAAGCACACAGAGCCAAACCACATCCAGGCTGTCAGCTCCCATTGGGTGATCTGTTGCCATGCTTACTTTGTTAACCATGTCTCTGCCAATTAATGAATATACTCTGACATTGTCTGAAATTTCTATTGTTGACCTTTACAGTAGAATTTTGTCATGATTGTTTTCATATTTCATCAGAGAAAATTGTGGTGAATACACTGTTGCTTGCTTAACATATCTTGTCATTTTTTTTAATCCTCTTAAATTTATATATTAAGAATTATAGTAAAAAACATTGTACAGTTCAATGCTCAGTTTACATAAAATAAAAACACAAGCCAAACATAAGAAACAACAAAAATAAAAGTTAAATATTGCAGCTCTAAACATATTAGGGTTTAACTTCTGTCTGCTCTCTCTCGTCAACAAAGTGGGATTGGAGGTTGCCGACTGGATATGGTCATGGCTTTTTCAGAAATAGGCAGACCATAATCTTTTTCAATGCCATTGGGAAGTCCCCTCTTGCAAGGCAAAAAAAAAAATTAATAGGAGGTTCAGTTTGAAAAAAATTGAACTTCCTGCAGTTGTTTCAAGTAAATAAAAACAACCTGTTTTTGTCTTCTGTCAATTGTGATAGAAAATGAGATTGGATGATATCACCATCAGTTCTCTGATCACTTCGTAATTTCCAGTTTTGCTCCATGCCCAAGGACATCCTATGTTAAGATGGTCTGTTCTAGGCAACTTATGGAAGCTATGGGGTTTGAAAGGGATCTTTCAAAGGGAAAGATTGAATAAATCAGCCTTCTATGATAGTAATATGTCTGTTGTGAGGTTTTTAGAGGTTTTGTAGTTTTTTTTTTAATTTGTTTTTTGTTTTGGTACAAAACTTTTCTACTTGCTATAATTGGGAATAGCTGACAATTTATGTGTAAGTTTACTAAAAAAATTAGAAAACATTAGAAATTAGAAAAAAATTAGAAAACTCCCTCTCTCTCCCTCTCCCTCTCTCTCTCTCTCCCTCCCCCACTCTCTCTCTCTCTCTCACACACACACAATGCCATCACAGTCACCACACCATCATTGTCATCCACATCCTCATCATCACTATTCCCATTACATTGATAATAGATTTTTATTATGCAGAAAAGTCTTTTCACATTTGAAATATAATTTAAGCTTTTATAACATTACATTTTAATTTCTTTAATGTTCTGTACATAGCTTGTTGGTTCTGAGCCACACTGTCTTGAAAATGGTGCGAAAATTCTATGGTTTCCTAGTTGAATGAACCATTAATAAGATATCACTGATTTTCCAGAGTCTGAACTTGTTTGTATTAAGGTTTATAAGGCTTCCATTAGCCTTGTGGATATAATTAAAGATGGTAGATTGAGCTTCAAATGTCCTGAATTGTATTTAAAAAAACAACCAGGCTTCCATTGTCTCATGTGACAGAGAGGAACTTTTTACATTACTATTTGTTCCACAAGTATGAATTTCATAAGCATATACAGTACATTATGTGTTTTCAGTTGCTATTTATATTACTGTCTTTTTCCTTGGGAAATTTAAGAGTTGAAGGCCTGAGTGTGTTTCAAGTCATGACGCTTCTCTATGAGCTGGCATTTGAATAAAGTATTAATACTAAGATTAATCATTAATCAAGACCCTTAAATTATAATCAAATCACTACAAAACAACTTGGTTTTTGCTCGTTATTCAGTTCATTGGCTTGGTTTTCATATAATGCTTAATCATTAGATCACATGTTTCTTTTGGGATAATGTGATATGGGAAGCATCCCCTATGGTTTAATCATAACTGATGGTAATATGGTTTGTTTGTTATGCCTGAGCAAGATGTATGAAAGAGAAGTATTGTCAGTGCTTAATTGTACAATTAAAATTTAATTTAATGTTGAACAAACAGAAGCTTGCTTTCCTTGTCATGTGTGTTGTTACTTTACTTTGTATTTCAAAATAGATGAATTATTTGGCTGCATTATATCTGTTAACCATCATCTATTTATCTTTCTTTCAGGCATTTCTTGTTCAAGACATCATCTGGAACAACTCCTCTCTTCAGTAGTTCTTCCCCTGGATACCCATTGACTTCAGGAACAGTTTACACACCACCTCCCCGACTGTTACCTAGAAATACTTTCTCCAGAAATGCATTCAAACTGAAAAAGCCCTCTAAATATTGTAGCTGGAAGTGTGCTGCTTTATCAGCTATTGCTGCTGCAATCTTGCTTGCTATACTGTTGGCCTATTTCATAGGTAAGTCACATCTTTCAAGAAATCATGCATGATCTGTTGAATAATTTCATGTCAGTCCACTGTGCTCTTAGTCAAAAAAAGCAATCAACAGTGCTATTTCTAAAATGATATGTTCTTTATACTGAGAGGAAAAGAACTGGATTTTTAAAATGAAATAACATAAATACACTGCTTAAGAGACAATGCCCTAATTTTGTTCTATGTAGCTAAATTATATTCATGGCAAAAGGAAATTTACTTATGCTTTTTGTTGTAGTAGTGGAGCTCATTGCCAGCCACTTTAAGATTCAGTCCTATGTAGTATATAATGATTAGGGAATTAGTTTAGTACCCCCCAAAAAAATCTAAGTCCAAGTCAACACTCAGGTGTGGAAATTTACCAAAAGTCTAGAAGCTAATGCTATCTCTCAGATTAATTCCCTTGGAAGTTTGTCTTGCTATTATTGTTGTTGTTGAAAGGATAAGGTTTGAGCAGGTAATACTATATGATTTCTGGGGGAAAAATGAATCAAAATGCTAAATGTAATACATAAACTTTGAATGTTCATGGTTTAAATAGTTATTCTTAACTAATCTCTGTAACCCTCTCAACTATCCTTTTTATAAATCATAAAGTGATTGGAAAAAGCAATAACGGCTATAGAAAAACTGTGATTATTGAAAACTTGGTATACATTCCAAGTTGAATACAATATTATATTATGTCTCTCATTGTTATTTCTGAATCATATCACAGTATACCTTCCATTTTTTCTCCCTATTATTATCCCATGTTTTATAATCCATATTCTTCATGTAAACTCAAGTTACAAAAAGCGCATATTACATTCTTTTACTTCTCCACTCTTGAGATTGTTAGACTGCATTGTTTATTTCTGAATCACCTTGTGAACTGTACTACTATCTTGATACTAATTTCAGTTTAAATTTACTCAGCTGATAACTATACAATAGGCATGTTGGTACTCTTCCTCCATAATTATAATGAGACACATAGATCTGAAACTTCTGTTGCTTCCTTTCTTCAAAACAGCATTTGATTACATAGTAAAAAAACACTCTTCCATGTACCAATGATATGCAAGCTTATCATACTTATCATTTTGCTTCTGATATATTTATTGAGAAAAAGTGGAAAGAAAACACCAAAATAACTTCACTGGGGTAAAAATATACGTAAGGGAACTAAAGTAAGATAATTCAAAATGCATAGTAGTATTTTTAATACAAAATTGGGGATAGCACCATTACATCTCCCTTGGATTTTGTTTTCCACTTTTATGACAGAACTGTCAATTTATAATAAATAAATATTCTGAGTAAATGTGTACAGTATTTCAATATTCTCTTATTTGTCTGAAACAAATAACAATTTGATGTCTATGGGCATTTATGAATAGTTGTTAAAGAGCAAAGTTCAGAAATAAAAAACACCCCCAGTTGGAGGTGGTTGGGATTGTAGATAATTTTATCTGAATTTCCTGTCAGAAATCTAAAACAGAGGGAATAAAGAATGTAACTAAATTCTATTCAATTTTTTTGTGATTAGCATACAGATAGCATTTTTCCATCACTTTTGCTTTGAAACATATTTGTTAAATTCTAATTTAAATTGTCTGTATACCTTATATATAACTTTGTAAAAAGGAAATAATTGAAAGATATTTTCTGCCCTCTTCTGGAAGATTCTGAAATATTTCTATATTCAGTATTTAGACTTGGAAGTAATTATATTATGAGCCATACCAGTCAGATTGATCAGTGCTAGCAACCCCTTGACATAGAACACAGGATTAGAGCAACATCTAGTAAAGAGCTGAGTAAATTTACAAATACTAAACCCATGTCACACTGCACCAACGGATGGAAAGAAGATGTAAAACGGAGAGAATCACTTACCATCCGTTGGTTAACGCGATTCATCCGTTTTGTACTCACTGCCTCCGTTTTTCATCCTCTCTATCCGTCCAGCATCCCGTCGACTGAGTTCCATCACTCAAAAGTTTTGAGCTGCTCAAAACTTTTTCAGCGGAAAATGTATCCAACACGTCCATTCTGCATCTGCAACGCATACAGGGAACATCCGTTCTACATCTGTTGTCATCCGTTACACGTCCGCTATATCCACTCGCATCTGCTGTGCATCTGCGCAACTCAAATCTGCTCCAGCAGAAAGCGGACACACAGGGAGGAAGCAAAACAGACGTGGAACGGACATGCAGCTTAGTACCACGGACGGAGAAAGGATGAAAGCGGATACAGCTCGCAAAGAAAGCATTTAAAATGGAAAAAACGTTCACAGAGGGGACCTATCTCAGATATTAAGGATGTCTAGAGGATGCCTAGAGGATGCAAAAAGACACCTAGTGGAAAACCTATATTGCTATAAAAAGGGGGAGCAAATCACCTGGATCTTATTTTCAGTTCCAGCAGCCCTGCTGTGCAGACCTCTGCAGCCTTCATCTGGCTCTTGCTCTTTCCACAGCATCCATTGATGTCTACCATGGATCATAACACAGTCCTTTTGCTAGCCACCATCATTCTGCAACAGTGCGAAGCCATCTACAGGCTCTTTCAACTGTTCTACGGGAAGAAAAGGAGGTGGCCAAGAAGTGTCTGGGTCCAAAGATGGATCAGGAGAAGAGCAGAGTACAGACTGTACAACAAGCTGATGGTGAAGCTCAGGAACGAAGACACCTCGTGCATTCCAGAACTTCATGAGGATGCTTCCAGCCATGTTTGATGAAGTTGTGGAGCAGCTGAGACCCAGGTTGACCAAGCGAGCACCAACTTCCAGCCCAGCCTGGACCCTGGGCTCAAGGTGGCACTGACTCTGGCCACCTGCCTCAGGGACCACCTTACAGAGAGCTGCAGTATGGCTGGAGGGCGCACACAACACCATCAGCATTGTGGTCAGAGAAGTGGTGCAGGCCATCATCGAAGAATACCTGGAGGAGCTCCTCCAGTACCTCTCGCACTGAAGAAGGCTGGAAGAAAGTTGCAGAGCAGTGGTATCAGAGGTGGACCTTCCACACAACCGTTGGAGCTATCGATGGCAAGCACGTGGCCTGCAAAGCACCAGCCAAGTCGGGGTCCACATTATTTCAACTACAAGGGCTTCTTCAGCATCATCCTCTTTCTCCATGGTTGATGCTGACTACAAGTTCATGTACATCGATGCTTCGGGCAATGGGTCAGCTTCAGATGCCCAGTATACAATGCCAGTGACCTCAAGGAGGGCTGGAATGCAACCTCATCATGGGCTTCCCCAGATCCAGACCCCCTGCCCAACGACACGCAAGATGTGCCCTACTTCACCGTGGGAGATGACACCTTCTCCCTCAGAACTTACCTCATGAAGCCTTACACCTCCAGATGCCTCACCCGTGAAAGAGAGGATCTTCAACTACAGGCTGTCCAGGGCAAGGCGGGTGGTGGAGAACGCCTTTGGCATCCTGGCCAACAGGTTCCAGGTACTTCTCACCACCATGCAGCATCGCCACAGACCCGGAGGAGGATCGTGGAAGCTTGCTGCATCCTGCACAATCTCATGCACACCCACTACCCAGTCTTGCAGAACAGGCTCGTGGACCTCCAACAAGAGCATGGGGACATGGAGCCTGGGGAATGGAGGCAAGGGCGAAACCTGATCGACACTGAGGATGTGCAAGGCCCCAACAGAGCCTCACGTGAAGGGAAGAAACAGCACAACCTCCTGAGACACTGGTGCAACTCCCCCAGCTGGAGCAGTGGAGTGGCAAGACAGGATGATAGATGATTAATGGATGCTTCCTTCAGCCTGTCTCATCACACGGATGAGAATGGCCATGTTTGTTGGGTGGGCCTACAATGAACAGGGCATTTAATAAATAGTTGTGTTTATCTGACAAGTGTGGATGATTGAATACATTATTATTGATAATAAAGGGCCATAGGTATGGCACCTGGGAGGGTGGACCATAGAGTCCCACTATGCTTGCACTGGAGGTTTATCTATCCCACAGCTATTACCCATCCAAAGGTATCCCTGCCCATCCCACAGCTATTACCCATCCAAAAGGTATCCCTGCCCATCCCACTGCTATCCTTACCCATCCCACAAGCATGCAAAGGCTTAACCATTTCTAAAAGTTTCCACCAAAGACTTTATTTAATAAAATAAATGAAGCAAGTGTGTGAAGCAAAGATAATCTTTAATTATAACAAGCTGTAAAAAGAAAAATGACCTAAGTCAAGTGTCCAAAGCAAAAATAAAGTCAACAGGTAGCCACCCAGTCTCTGGCACTCTTCTTGGTCATTCGGAGGTGTGCCCAGTCTCTAGGGGTGAAGGGTCCAGGTGCTGTGGAGGTGGCTGCTGCTGGAGTGCTGGCCTGAAGTGCCACTGGGGTGCCTGGCCCCGAGAGGACAATGGGGGACGGTGTGTGTTGAGGAAGCTCTCAGACAGCTGGCTCAACCCTATGATGTTGAGAGCCCCCTTCCTCCATGACGTGGGGTTGTCAGCCCCAATACCGATGACAGATGCACTGAGGCCGGGCTTGGCTGTGGGGTGGAGGAAGGAGCAGTGCAGTGGGCTGTCTGGTCTGCAGCTGGGTGAGGACTGGTGTCAGTGGCATCTGTTGGTGTGGGTGGCATCTGTGGCATGGGTGGCATCGGTGGCATCAGTGGTACCGGTGGCGTCCGATGTACATGTGCCTGGACTGGAAGGGCTGCTGCCTGTGCTGCTGGACCTCCTGGTAGCCGTAGCCTTGGTAGGGAGGGCCTGTGGTAAGCCTTGGAAGGGCAGTGGATCACCTGGGGTGGAGGAGCAGACCTGGACTGGGTGGAGCAGGTTCATCTTGGTTCTGGAGGTTGTGAAGAAGATCAGTGATCCTGTCTTCACCACTGATACTGGGGTTCGCCATGTTCATGAGGGTCTGGTTGACATAGGTGAGGAAGGGCTTTCGGTTGGAGGATGGGGCGTTGGTGTGTTACCAGCTGAGAGAGGAGATCTATGCTGCTCCTGATGGTGTCTCTTATCTCCAGCAGGACAGTGTGGCTCTGTCCCTCCGGTTTGCCTCTCTGCCTTTTTGTGGAGGTGGAGCTGGGGGTGGATGCGGGTTGGGCTTTGCCATCTCCTTTCTCCTACTGGTCAGGGGTCCTCCATGCGCTCCGCCAGCGGGTAGTGCAGCTGTCGGGGGGGTCCCCATCGTGGCATGCTCCACAGATGCCTGCCTGGAGACAGGAGCTGACTCTCTGCCAGAAGAGGACTGGCTCTCAGCAGGCTGCCTGAGAGAGAGGGTTGTGAGAAGGGCTGCTCCTCGGTGTGGATCTCACCCTCCAAGAAGCTGCACTTGGCCATCACGTAGGTCACTCTGTCCGTCAGCTTGACCGCAGCCTGGCCCAGACTGAGGTGCAGCTTCCTGTCCAGGTGGCATGTGCTTACACAGCTGAGGAGCACCTCCGAAGTGTAGCCCGGCTCTCTGCCTTCTCTCTCCAAGCAGCCTGCTTCCTTTTGGTGTTGCGATAGAGCCTGTGTCCTTCCGCCATACATATTCGTTCTCCCTCAGCCACTCCAGCACTCATCCTCATGTTCCTCTTCTATGTTGTATTGCCTCCTCTCCCGTTTTCACGTCTGCCTCTTCCTCCTTGGCAGGGCCATATGGGCTCTCATCAAGAGGGCTTCGAGGTTGTAGGGGCTGCTCCTCCACACCATCACCACCAGCAGCAGCAACAACACTAGCAGCAAAAGCAGGACCAGCAGGACCACAAGCAGCAGCAGCAGCAGCAGCACCAGGAGCAGGACCAGGAGCATGAGCAGGACCAGGAGCACCAGCAGGACCAGCAGGATGAGGAGCAGTGCCAGCAGAGTAAGACCAGCAGAAGCACAGACACAGGAGCAGCGCCAGCAGAGGCAAGCACCAGCACCAGGAGCAGCGCCAGCAGGGTAAGCACCAGCAGAAGCACCAGCACCAGGAGCAGTGCCAGCAGAGTAAGCACCAGCAGAAGCACCACCGCCAGAAGCAGCATAAAGCAGAAGCACCACCTCCAGAAGCAGCTCAGCAGAAGCCCCAGCCTCAGAAGAGCGAGCCCGGGCTGTCAGAAGCCCCAGCAGAAGCAGAGTGAGGGCCAAGGGGTGGGAGGGTGGCCTGTACCTCTTGCCAGGGCTGGCCAGCAGATGGCAGAGGCTTCCGTTTCTTCCCCATGGTTGTTGGATTGCTGGCTGGCTGGCTGGCTGGCTGGCTGGCTGGCTGGCCGGGTGGCTGGCTGGCTGGCAAACTGTGTCTGGAAGCAGGTCTTTCCTGTGAATGGTGACCTGCTTGGAGCTGCTTTTTATATCTGCGGGGCTGACGCAATGCATCCTCCCTGCATGCGCAGTGAATGCTAGGCATCCGCTAGGCATCCGCTAGGCATCCACTAGGCTTCCGTTAGCATCCGCTAGGCTTCCGCTCTGCATCTGCTTCATCCACTCGGCATCCGCTGTGCATCCGCTTCATCGCTCGGCATCCGCTCTGCCTCTGCTCTTTCTGTTCCCTCGTCCGCTTTGCTGCGCTCCCCTGGAAGCCTTGCGGATGTGCCATCGCTCTCATTTGCTTCATCTGCTAGGCTTTCCATGGAGCATCCGCTTTCCATCCGCCCTACGTCCTCCCCCCATCCGTTCCTTTCCGTGTTGTCCGCTCTGGTTATGGAATGGAATGGAACATTTTTCTCGTCCACTGTGTATTTTTTACAAACGTTTTGCATCGTCGGCCATTGTGACAGGGCCTTTAGTCCCAAAAGTGAAATGTACCATCACATGGATGCATTCTATCAAGTTGCAGATGGTATGCTGATATCTTAATTGGTCCTCAGTAAAAAGAAATAAGAATGAAGGCACTGAGGTAGAATAGTGTAATCTGCAGAGAATTGTTGGTGCATTCTGAGAGGTTGGTTAAGATTACAGATGTTTAGGGTTTTGTTTAATGTTTTTAGAGTTTTAATTTTATTGTTGAAAACCACCTAGACTTGTTTTAAGATGGAGAGCCATACAAATCTTTTAAAACAAGAAAATTCTAAGTTCTCTTTTAAGGCAAGGATGGAAAACTTGTGAACCACCACAGATTGGTGAACCACAACTCCCACCTTCTCCAGCCATAGTCATTCTGAAGGGCACTTGGAGTTATAGAACTATGACAGGTGGCTGCAGTCTTCAATTCTTTTGATAAGGATTTAGTGAAATATACTTGGAGATAAATAAACGTAAAATACTTGAACTTCAGCATTTGTAATATGTTTTTAAGCCATGCATCAAGTTTTGAAGCGAGCATACCACTCAGTTTTAAAGGAGCTGGCAGAGGTCATCTCAAAACTACTGCACCATGTCTTTCAAAAATCCTGGAACACCGAGGAACTACCAGAAGACTGGAAAAGAGCTGATGTGGTTCCCATCTTCAAAAAAAGAAAAAGAAAACAGACCCAGGAAACTATATACCAATCAGCCTAACATCAATACCCAGGAAGATACCAGAAAAGATAATAAAAAAACAGATCTGCCAACATCTAGAAACAAGTAAAGTAATAACTAGTAGTCAGCACGGGTTTGT
>BHFT01000200.1:0-181340 GCA_004320025.1 Laticauda laticaudata | reverse complement strand
GCTCTGGGTATGCAAATTTTTGCCCCTGTTGAGCGCGGATAACAATGGATGACACATTTTGCTTGTCCGCTGTGTCCTCTTTGCATCCGTTGGCCAGTGTGACATGGGCTTAAGTGGAAATTTTGATGTCATAGTGTTGCAAAGATTGTATATGAGTTTTTAAATGTGGAAAAAATACAATAAAAATATTTTTTTAAAAAGAACTAAGCAAATTTTCACTCATCTTCTACCTTGACCTAGCAGATGGTCCCTACAAGATTTAGTTATTGGTCAATTCTGGCTAATAATAGCTAATGAAATGGGAAGGGGAAAGTATATCTGCTAACAAAATGTCTGCCATGATTGGTATGGCTAGTCATCACATACAGGTAGTCCTTGACCTATGACTACAATTGGGACTGAAATTTCCATTGGTAAACAAAGCAGTTGTTAAGTGAGTCATGCCCGATTTTACTACCTTCTTGGCCATGGTTGTTAAGCAGATCACCATAGTTGTTAAAAGAGAATCATACAAATCATACAGTTGTTGGGCAAATCTGCCTTCCTCACTGACTTTGCTTGTCAGAAGTTGGCTGAACAGGATACAAATAGCAATCACACAACCCTGAGGTGACGAAACCATCTTAAATACATTGTCAGTCCCCAAGCGACCAAATTCTGATAATGTGACCATGGGGATGCTGCAATAGTCATAAGTCTGAATATTGGTTGCAAGTTTTTTTTCCTAGTATCGTTGTAACTCTGAAGAGTCACTAAATGAATGGTTGCAAGTCAAGGGTTTACCTGTAGAGCACTAGGGTTAAAATGATCTCAATACGGTAGATGATATTGTCGTGTTCGCGAAGAATGAGACTTGAGACCAGCGTAACTTCAGCTCTTTTATTAGTTGCTGGATTCCGTCTGAACCAGGAGCCGTGGCAGCCCTTTTTTATAGAGAGGCTGCTCGCGGCTCACAGCCAATGACGGCTCCTTGATTCTCCCACCACTGGGGCGGCCAATCATATGCTACTTATTTTTGACCAATCACCGTCAAGTAGAACACCAATCAGATTTGAGTATTTGTGGACCAATGGGAATAGAGTATTTGGAGTATGCTAATATGTAACAGGTATAAATGATTCCCCATTCTCTCAGACTGATACCTATTGATGACTTTAGGCCAGCAGCCCCCAAAACTTCGGAAGCCGGGGACCAGTTCCATGGAGAGAGGATTTTCTGCAGACCGGAGGGGATGTGGCTTCATGTGCTGCCTCTATCCTGTGCATGCAAAGATGGGGCTTCGCTCATTTGTCCAGCAGTTTCTGGAGCACTGCGGACTGAGGCCAGTCTATGTCTCGGGAGTGGGGACCCCTGCTTAGGGTTGATGCTCAAATGTTTCTTCCTCTTTGGCCTCTGGATGTTGTCCTCCAATGCAAGTAGTCCTCGATTTACAACCACAATTGAGCCCAAAATTTCTCAGTGACATAGTTGTTACGGGAGTTTTGTCCCATTTTATTACCTTTCTTGCCATATTTGTTAAGTGAATCAAGTGAAACAATTATTTAAGTTAGTGACACAGTTTTACAAAGTGAATCTGGCTTCCCCACTGACTTTGCTGATCAGAGGGTCGCAAAAGACCCTGAGACCCTCCAAATGTCATAAATAGGAACCAGATGATTTTTTTTTTATCATGTGACTATGGGGAGGCTGCAATAGTCATAAGCCTGAAAAAACAGTCATAAGTCACTTTTTTCAGTGCTGTTGTAACTTCGAACACTCACTGAATGAATGGTTATAAATTGGGGGTTGCTTGTTCTTTCATTCTTCTCTCAAGAGCAGGAAAGCTGTTCTTTTCAAACTGGACTCTCCTCCTGTCGCCATTCATGGTAGCCTTGGGAAACAGAAGCAGGAATGACAGAATCACTTTCTGCTCTGCTACTTCATTTTCAACTCTTCCCTCAGCTTGTCAGATGCTTTTCAGACTTCTTCTAAAGACAGGCTGAGCAATCTTTTGGAATTCAGGAAAAACAGTTGTTCGGCTAGTTTTGAACATAGGTGTAGCCAGAGACCTGTGCTCAGATGTTTTTAAAAGCAGATTTAATGCTCTTCTCAAACAGTTTTTAAACCCATGTCCAAAAAAGATCCAGGCTGACATCAGCTTATGGTCAGGCTCTCTCCCTATGAAGGCACCCTGGCAAAACACTTGCAAAAAACCAGAGTGAATTTAATAAGTGGCTAAAGTCAACAGTTTGGGCATCTGTCAAAACTCTCCTCACCAGAGGACTTTAAGGCAAGAGAGTGATGGGTATTATAAGCATTCCTGCTGGATGGTAATATCTGATATTAGCAGAGAAACAAAACTGCAGATAACAACTAATCCTTGTTCTTAATATGTCCAATACTATACAAGGTCAACATTATTTGCCAACATGGGGTCCTCCTTCGGGTTGAATTAAAGAGCTTGCCAGCCATCCCTGAGCCACTTGAAAGCCATTCGGCCTTCCCTCCCATAAGGTGAAATGCCTTAGGAGAGCGCAATTTGGAGAAGGCAATTTTTCATTGAAATATCAAATTTAAGAAGGGAGGTGTTTTAAATTTAACATTAATTTTGGCATTGTTATTTCCATGTTATCACTGATTTAAGTCATATCCAAGGGTCAGATTCATGGAGACATGCACACATCCATCTATCTATCTATCTATCTATCTATCTATCTATCTATCTATCTATCTATCTATCTATCTACCTATCTACCTATCTACCTATCCACCCACCTATCTTATCCTATCCTATCTTATCCTGTTGGCAGGATACCTCACTATCCTGCTGATTGGTCAGTGAAGCTTGTCAGATGTTATGCACAGCAAAACCATTGGAAAAATACTGCTGCAATGGGATAGTAAAGGACAACTTAAGGCAATCTCAGTGTGGAGGGGAAAACATTTTATGTACTGTGGGTTTCTTGCTCCATTTTCCTTTCTGTGAAATGGGTGTTTTATAATGAGCCATGCCAACCGTGGTGGCAGTTTTATTAACAGACATCCAATTCCTTTTCCAATGGCAGCAATTTTAGTATAGAGCTCATGGTACTCTCTGAAAATTTCAGGATTACTTCCTGGGGTAGTGGAGCAAAGATGCTGTAGCAGAGAGATTTTTAATGCTGGTATACTTTCTGCTACTTCAAGGGCAATTTTATGCATATGTATGCGCCTTTGAGTCAACACTGGCTCCTGATGAATGCCTGGAATGGTCCCTATAGTTTTCTTGGCAAAGTTTTTTAGCAGCCCTTACCTGTTTCCTAGGGTTGACAGAGAGGGACTGGCCCAAGATCACCTAATTGGCTTTGAGCCTAAGGCAGAATTAGAACTCCAGGTCTCCGGTTTCTACCTCATTGTCTTAAATCACTACCCCACACTGGTTTTCCAAAGAAGACTTTATAGCACTTTTAATTCTATAATTCTCCTTCTTATTCAGAATCACCATCGAAATGTTCAGAGAAGAAAGGAAGGAAATTCCCCTTGTTTTCTCTCCCAATAAACTGTGGGACTTTTAATTGCTCCTAAACTTCTAGAAATGCTTTTGGTTCTCAGTAAAGTAGCGCTCAGTAAAGGGCAAAGGAGGATAAAGATGATGAAAGTCTGGCCTTTCCATTTAAAAAATACAGTACAAGATTGCACATATTTAAATGAACTCATGGACACTTCCTCTACCATCAGAGCACTCCATTAATGACTCCCCATATAGTATATATGGGTATCAGCAGAGAGCTTTGAAGGTGCAGGAAATTATTTTATTTACACAATTTATGTCCTGCAGTCATCTTTCTATTATGCCTGGTTATAGGATGACTTTATTATTTACAAGAAGGAAATATCAAAGCCACCACCACCAAGTCCAAAAGGTTAACAATGGAGCTTTGAAAGAACATTTCCTTTATCTTTTCATGCTGAAAATGTTAGCCTGAGAACATAACAGGCACCTGGCAACAGTATCTCTTGTGGGGTAACTTGTCCTTTGCTATGACAGACATATCAAACATGCAAACAAAACTTCGTTTTGGCATTTTTTTACATTTAAAACTCGCTGTGGGTATATAGGGAAAGCATGCTTGTGCCAGATCTACATTGTAAATTAAGCTATGGATACCAACCATTTCACTGAGAATCCTACTCCTGGACATGTGTTTCCAAAGTTTCTGCCAACTTTGAGCGTTACACAATGACTGCAAAGTATACAACGCATGTGAATCTTTCCTTATTCCCTTTGGGGATGTGGTCTGCTCGGGTCCTGCCTTTGAAACCAACACTGAAATTCAATCTGGATTTGGGAATCCTGTTTCCTACTGCACCCCCCTCAAATAATGCTGCATCTAACAGCAGGTTCAGTACGGCCCAAGGATGGGCGTCAGTAAAGGACGCTGCACACCCATAGAGTCCTTGCAGCCAGCACAGGCTCTGACCTGGCATTTGAATCCCATGGGAGCTGCTGCAAACCATCTGATCTTTCCTTCCCCAACTAATTGCCAAAAGAGGGGAGGATGGATTTCTTCATCTGACATCCCTAGAATGCTTAATAAACGCAGCTTGTCTGAGGAATTAATTCGGGCCGCCCTGCAGATATCAATCTTGGCGTCTACTGGCATGCAGGTGATATACTGCCTGGTTGCCATTTATTAGAACAGAGCTGGTGGATTTAGGAAATGACTAATTTTATATGGTCTAGAGCGCAGTGCATCTCGTTGGACAGTAAATCCCAGCTGAATTGGGCAGGGAGAGGAGAGAAAAACGGCCTTTTTCACGGGCTCTACTCTCCCCCTTCCCCAACAATAAGCATCAGTGTTTCCCCCACCTCTGGAAGAGGAGCCACCAGGTTTCAAGGAAGATATATAGAAAAACAAGTGTGCCTGGATGTGGATTTTTGGTTTTCTATCTGCCCATCCTTACAAAAGACGTCCCTTGGCCTTCTCAGATTTGGTCCTGTTCAAATGGGCTGGACAGGCCAAAGCCTCCTCCAGCTTCTTTCTAAACAGAAAGCCTTATGAAAATAAGAACCAAATTCAAAAGATTACATACAATATTTATTTACACACCCCACATTTTCTCTGAGAGCCCAAAGGGCCAAAATATTCTATTCCCACAGAGAGACCTATTCTATAGGGTGAGCTGATGTGGGAGAAACTGGCCCCATATCACCCAAGGACCTCCATGATTGAGTGGGGACTTGAACCTAGGCCTCTCTTAGTCTGAGTCTAACACTGGAAATGTCACCCTTGGAGGCAAAGTTGACCTTTCTAGGTCTAAAATTTAAACTGAAAATTAAACTAAAACTAGCTGCTAAAATACATAATTTATATGCAGCACAACAGCAGAAAGAAAGTGGACTAGAAGACTCCATCATAGCAGAGATGGTAAAGTATTGGAATATTAACATATTCAAATATGAAAAGTCCTGGAAGAATAGAAATGCCTTCATCTGGTAACTGGAATAATAGCTATTTTTCTATGCCAAGCGAATAGACTTGTATTTGCTTGGGTCTGTGTATCCCAGTTAGTCTTCAAATATTTCTAAGGGGCTGCCACAAAGAAGAAGGAGTCAAGTTCAACCTATTCTCCAAAGCACCTGAAAGCAGAACAAGAAGCAATGGATGGAAACTAATCAAGGAGAGAAGCAACCTAGAACTGAGAAATTTCCTGATTAATCAGTGGAACAACTTGCCTCCTGAAGTTGAGGGTGTTCCAACAGTGGAGGCTTTTCAGAAGAGACTGGACAACCACTTGTCTGAAATGATATAGGGCAAGGGTCTTCAAACTTGGCAAGTTTAAGACTTGTGGACTTCAACTCCCAGAATTCCTGAGCTAACATGACTAGAGGAGGAATTCTGAGAGTTGAAGTCCACAAGTCTTAAAACTGTCAAGTTTGAAGGCCCCTGGTATAGGGTCTCCTGCTTGAGCAGGGAATTGGACTAAAGGACCTCCATGGTCCCTTCCAACTCTGTTATTCTGTTTTTGTTTACTAAAACATCTATTCCAGAGCCGGGGACAAGAAGAGAATCATTTAACAAGCCACCATGCCTGAGAAGGTACCTGGAATACCCCCTGAGGCCCCCCCAAGAGTTAGCATAGATCCATACAGGAAGAAATATTTTTTTACTATTCCTCATTTTTATCTTCAATTTCTGTTTTATTGAACACTTTTCTACACTGCTCTGGAATCCATTGTAATAGCAGACTATGTATAAAAGTATAGCAGAAAAACAGCAGAGTAGAAGCACCTCAAATGTTAGGTAATTCTTCTCACACATAGATCCACCCCCAAACCTGAGGGAAATATGACAAAAAATCCACAAGATACTAATCACAGAACAAGCATCCCAGATACCAGCACATTCTCTTTCACCTTTCCTCTTTTCCAGCTTTTGACAGGAAAAAAATAGTACATGGTGCTTAGACAAAGCAGGCAAGATTTCAGGAACATAAGAAACAAGACAAGTGAATCACCTGTGGGGGTTGGTGGCACTGGCCTAAAGAATTTCTGTGTGTGTGTGTGTGATATACCCACATATCCAAGAAATCAAAACAAGGCAGATTTTAAATTCTATAGATACATGTCAGGAATTGCTTTGCTGTGGCTGTGCTCCACAGTCTACTCAGAGGTGGTGCTCAGCAGGTTCTGACCACTTCTGGAGAACCGGTAGCGGAAATTTTGAATAGTTCGGAGAACCGGCAAATATCACCTCTGGCTGGAGATTTTATAGTATCCTTCCCTGGCACGCCCACCAAGCCATGCCCACAGAACCGGTAGTAAAAAAAATTGAATCCCACCACTGGTCTAGCTCAGTGTTTCTAAACCTTACAGCAACTTGAAGATGTCTGGACTTCAATTCCCAGAAATCCCAGCCAGCACTAAACTACCACTGTTATCATTCTTAATCTCAGCAGTTCTGACTGAGAATTTTCTTTTTTTTTTTTTATAAAGAATTTTATTAATTTTTAACAAATTTTTAACAAACAAAAAACATAACATACATAAACATAAAAACATTTTATTCTCATATATTCTTCCGGTGTGTCGGTTGGTTCATCAGTTTTGTTGCATTCATTTTATATTGTCAATAATTATATTGCATAACAATTATATTATTTCAATCCACTATCCTGATATTACATAATCTTTCCATTCTTTATGGGATATCAATACTTTAAGTACTTTATTCTATAACAAATCAAATAATCATAACAAATAATCCATAAAAAAAAAAAAACTCTTTTATAAAATATATATTCTATTATCTTATCTTATCATCTAGCCATTGGTAAAAAAAGATCCCAAATTTCATAAAATTGTTTATCTTCTTGCTCTCTAATTTCAAATGCAATCTACTCATCTCAGCACATTCTAATATTTCTTAATAATTTCTTCCTGTAGTGGTGTTTTCTCATTCTTCCAATTTTTACAAATACAATCCTACGCGCTGTTAATACATTTACAATCAAATATTTCAATTCTTTATTATATGTGTCAGGTTAGAATTCCCAATAAAAAAAGTCTCTGGTTCAAGTCCGATGTGTTTTTTTGTCATTTTTTTCCAACCATATGTGAATTTTAGTCCAGTATTTTTCTAGCCTCCTCACAAGTCCACCACAGTATGATAGTATGAGCCAGGTATCTGGTGACATTTCCAACATTTTTCAGATTTATTCTTAAACATTCTTGCTATTCTTGTCGGAGGAAGTGCCACCTGTAAAAACATCTTATACAATTTTCTTTATATGCTGTTGACATTGTCATTTTATAATTTTGAGACCATAATTTTTGCCATTTCTCTAAATCAATCCCATATCCAAAATTTTTCCCCCAAACAATCATAAGTTTCTTTTAACTTGTTCTTCTTCTAAGTTAATTCCCAATAAATAACCATATAATTTTTTAATCACTTGAGTCATTCAGTACCCATAATATCTTATCTAAATCAGTCTGTTTATCATTAAAATCCTTTCATTTTAAAATCTTCATCATATCTTGTGAATGTATTTCGCGCATATGAAAACCAATCATCTTTATACCTTGCTTCCTCTAAGTTTTGGATCGATTTAAGTCCACGCCTTTTCTCTAACAATTCCCCATATCTAACTGTTTTGCTTCCTTTTTATAAATCATAGGATAGGAAAATGCTTCAATAGTCGATAACGCAAACGTGGAATTTTCAAAATAACATTGTTTTTTTATCTTTTCGCCAATTTAACCACAAAGACTCCCGTATATAATGTCTTCTTAAAATACCCCTGTGTTTTTTAGTTCCCTGCTTGTACCATAAAAAAAGGCATGCCAGGCCCCAACAGTAAATCATTGCCTTTCTAATGTCAACAATCTATGTTTTCTTAATGTTAATCCATCTTTGACCCACATCAAACTTGCAGCTTGATAATACAGTTCCCAATTAGGCCAAGCCAAAACCTCCTCTAATTCTAGCATCTTGTAAAAGCTTATAACTTTTATTCTCGCTCTCTTTACCTTGCCATATAAACTTTAACATGATTTTATTTAAATCTTCAAAATAATCTTTTCCAAGTCTAATTGGTATTGTTTGGAAAGAGAAATAAAATTCTAGGTAAAATATTATCTTAATTGTTGAAAATTCTCCCTATTAATGACAATTGCAAGGTTTTCCCATTTCTTCAAATCTATAATTATCTGTTGTTTGAGTTTAGATATAATTATTTTCTTTTAATGCTGCTACATCTTGCCGTCAAATATATTCCCCAGCATACTTAACCTTATTTGTTAACTTGAATTTTTCAGAAGATCTGTCAGTTCTTCTCTTTGTTTCAATACATATTTTTTGTTAAGATCTTTGTTTTTTATCTTTGTTTATCTTCAAGCCAGCCATCTCACCGGTATGTCTCTATTCTTTTCCAATAACTTTGGAGCCTGTTTTCTAACGGGTCTTCCAAATAAAAGCTAAGTCGTCAGCAAAAGCTTGTAGTTTAAATTCTTCTTTTTAATTTTCATTCCTTTTATACTTTTATCATTCCCTAATATTTCTATTTAACACTTTCCAAAGTCAATACGAATAACAAAAGGAGATAGAAGACACCCTTGTCATTGTGCCTTTTCTTATATTAATAAGATCTGTAAATTCTCCATCCATCATTACATTCTCGTCTGTTTGTTATTATATGGCTCTATTGCTTGAATAAATTTTCTGGCAAAACCCATCTGTTTCCACAGTAACAGCATAAATCTCCAGTTCACATTGTCAAAAGCTTTTTGAGCATCTAGAAATATCAAAGCCATTTGCTTCTCAGGATGAGCCTCATAGTATTCCAAGGTGTCCAAAATTACTCTCATATTGTCTCTAATTTGTCTCTTTTGGCAAGAATCCATTTTTGATCTGAGTGAATAAAATTATTTAAAATATTTTTTCAAGTCTTTCTGCTAGTATTGAGCAAAGATTTTTATAATCTGCATTCAATAAAGAAATATAGGTCTATAGTTCTTAATTTGCAGGCGGGTCAGCCTCTTCTTTCTTGGAATAAGTGTAATATAAGCCTCTGTCCATGTTTTGGTATCATCTTCTTTACATAACTTCATTCATAACTTTCTAAGAAGTGGCATACTCAATAATTCTTGAAAATTTTTTATAGAATTCTGCCGGAACCCCATCTGGACCTGGTGCTTCCCATTATTTTGTCTCTTAAATGCTTCGTTTTAATTCCTTCATTGCTTATATTACTTTCTAACATTTCTTCAGTCTCTTTAGTGTATCTTTGCGTAAGTTAACATTCTGTAAATACTGTTTAATTTTATCCTCATCAATATTTCTTGTTTATATAAATTGCCCATAAAAATCTTGAATAATTTTCTTTTTCTCCTTATTACCACAATAAACTTGGCCCTTGATCATCTATTAGTTTCAATATTTTCTTTGATTCCTTCTCCTTTCTCAATTTATATGCCTAGCCATTCTACCTGGTTTTATTTGCATCTTCAAAATAATTCCTGTTTAAAGTTTCTGATTTTCTGCTGCCAGTTCTCTCTTTCCCTATTAATTCCATTTTTATGCTTAATTCACATCCAGTTTCAAATTTTAACTATCTTTTTTCTGTGGCATTTTCTGTAATTCTTTTTCAAAGTCTTTTATATTCATCTTCCAAGGTTTCTTGGGCTTGTCTTTTCCTAATTATTCTCTTTTTTCTGTATTAACTATTATGCAAACCTCTAGCATATGCCTTCATTGTTATCCAGACATTACTGCCATGTGAAGTATCCCTCTTTGTTTGTTTTCTTTAAAAAGAAAAGGCTAATTCCTTCTCCATCCATTGTTTATAAAATCTTTCTTCCTTAAAAATAGCTGTTATTTAGTGTCCATCTCGATCTTTTTTTTTGTACCTTCCATTTAATTGTCATTGGCACTATGGTCTGACCCAAGTATTTGTTTTCAATACTTGTTTCTTGGATAACGTGGATATTAATTTCTGTTGAGATCCAAATCATATCTAATCTGGACCATGATAAATGCCTATTAGAGTAAAAAGTATATATTGTTTAGCTTAACAATTTCTTTCTCTCCAAATATCTTTAAGGTTACTTCACTCTATCATTTTAAAAAGGATTTAGGGAGAAGGTCCTTTCTATGTTGTTTTATTGTCGTTGTATGCTAGTCGTCCAATTTGGTTGTCCAATTCCATTTAAAATCCCCATTCATAAATTATATTGAACATGAATCCAGTCTAATTATTTGTCCATATGTAGTTTTTTATAAAACTTCTTCCTGTTTATTCATTTCGGAGCATAATTGCAAATCAGGAGTATTTTTCTTTTATTATCGTTATTTCCACCATTATACTCTGGCGTCTTCAATCCGTGTAGAAGTAGTTTTGCTTGGAATATACTCTGTTTAATATAAAGCCACGTCCTCTTTTCTTACCATTTGTCGCAATCATATCTTCTCCCTAACTTTGGTTGTATTAACAATTGCTCATGTTGATTTTTAATATATGAACTTGCTTGTAGGCAAATTATATCAAATTTAATTTCTCTCTAATTTATGAAAGTAGTTTTCCTTTCTTTTAACAGCTGAGCTTGAAGTCCATTTATATTCATTGTAAATCAATTTCATTTTCTTTCTTCCATGATTATGCTTTTATATTTGGAATCTAAACAGTTTCTCGTGGCTCTCTCTTTCACGTTGTTCTTTTACTGTCCATCTGTCCACCTGCAGCTACCTTCTTCTTTTTCAGTCTCGGGTTGTTCCTCCATAAACTAATTAATGACCTCCTTCTCTACTATCCTGTCTTCTTTCTTCAAAAATTCTGCCATAGAAAAGTTCTGCTTTTTCAATTGAATCAATTCTATGTCTCCTGCTTTTGCCACATAAAAATAAATCTTCTGGTATCAGCCATCTATAGTTCACTTCAATTTTCCAGTAAGGTTTTTAAGTCAGAAATGGTAATTCTCTCTCACTTCTCAACTCTTCATGGGGTATTTGTTTTAAAACACCACAATCTCTTTAACCTTTATGTTCAATGTTTTCTTCTTTACCACTTGCCAGTATTTGTGTTTTTGAATGGATTTTTTGGTAAATCTTAATTATGAACTTCCTTTTGGTAGTTTATTTCTCATCGCATTATCTTGTTATAAACTCGATATAACCTCATCTACTCCATCCATATCTTTCCTCATCTTAATTTCCAGAGAACATCTGCCAACAATTCCTATCATATCGCAGCCAAATTTTCTCCGTTTTTCCTCTTCTATATTTTGAAATTCTAAGATAAAATTCTGACCTTTCCAATCTCCCACCTCAACATCCCACTTTTTCTTGTTTCTATCCTACTGTTAAATCTAGATAATCAAATTTCCTATCTTCTCCTCTCTTTGTTTTCCTTCTTTCCTCAATTTTTTTGAAATCTCTCCTCATAACTTTCCCCATCATTTGTTTAATATTTTCCCATTTTTCATCAGTCTTCTCTATTTTTTGTTCAACAGCATCTATTTTTATCGTAATATCTTGAAATTCCTTGCATAAGCAATCTGTAAGTTTACTTTTTTCATTGGTTTTCATCTTCGCTTCAACATTGTCTGATATTAAATGTTGTTCGCAAGCCCAGATGGTTGGGAAGCAGCAGGTAGAAGCGAAGATGGCAATTTGATTTTTGTTTCCTGCTCATTTTACTTGCTTCAACAAACTTCAAATTTCTCTTTGACTTTTAAATCAGCTTAATAGAGTAAACCAATATATGTCCAAAATAAAAAAGGTCCAATAATAAAAAGTCCAAAACCAAAGCAGGAAGAAGGGCAAAAAAGAAGAAAAGAAAAATCTTCAGGGTTCTTTATACCTAATCCAATTTGAATAATCCTGCCATAAAAAAGAAAATGGAAGAGAGAAGAGAAGAAAAAAAGCAAAAACAAAATTATTCAAAAAGGAAAAAGCAAGCGTGATCCACAAAAAAGTAAGAAACAACAAAAAAAGAAAAAGAAAAAAATCTAAGGCTTTCCCTTTAAAATAAAAAAGCAAAAATACTAGAATTAAGAAATTTACAAAAAATCTGCGGCAAGCGGGAATTCCACAAGTATATATATATATATATTGCACTACTGCACTTTATTTCTTTATTCAAGGCTTTCTTATTATTGACTCTGCTTCTCCAGCAGCTTCCAAAGCCAAGTCTCAAATGTTTGAAATATCTGATAAGAGGTCCAGAAAAGCACCTGTAATAATATTTTTACTTTAAGTTCTCTCCTCTATCTAATTCAAAATTAAAATGTCCTTGAAGAAAGACTGTTTATAGACTTTTCTGCCCCAGTTGCAAAATAAGGTATTTTCAAGCACTCTAGGTTTGCAGTGGTGCAAACAATCTCTTCATACTCTTTTCCTCCCCCAGCCAGAAAAAAGAAAAAAAATATTTATAAAGGACTCAAACCAAAAAAAAGGAAATAAGAAAGAATTAAACAAAGGAGCCTCTATCCTAAAGAGAAATTAAACTGTTATCAAGAAAAGCATGAATATGATATAAAAAAATCAATCCGCGTTACCTGCAAAGTCACATTAAAGCCTCATGTAAAAATAAAAAGGAATAATGAAAATCCAAACCTCAAATTTGACATCACTTTAGAAAAAAAAAAAAAAGACGCCCCAGCTCAACAGTTCCAGTCAAACAAAAAAAAGTCACAGATTTCTTCTTGTTCCAAGGTTGTCCCTTCAAAAAGTCTATTTGCATTTCAAAAAGGATTTCTCACCCCACACGACACACACTCGCTTCAAAGCCACTTTTCCTTTCGCGAGCTGTCCCGGCTATCATGGCAGCTTTGGAGGCTGTTCTTTTCGCTTTCCAGGCAAAAGGGCTTCTTCCCGGATCAAACCAGAGGATTTTAGCCATATCTCTGGGATCCTGGGACTGTGCGCCCTTCACGGATCCTTCTCTAACTGTGGACGGTTTAGCGGTCCGTTAAAGGACACGCACCAGGGGCGAAAATATTCAGCTAGCGATCCTCAGAGCCCCGAGATCGCAGCTGTAGCACCCGTAGACGAAGCTCCGCCTTCTGTGACTGAGAATTTTCTTCAACAGCATCCTGGCAGACCAGACCAGAGTTAATCACTTGATTTAGATCAGTGCGTAGTCACCTGGTCCTACTAACTGCTCCACTAGTGAGCGTTCCAAGCCTTTCATAGTGGGCATGTGCGGGTTTTTTGTCCCCGCTACTTTATAAATCCACCATAGTACTGTAGGAACCGGTGGGACACAGAGGAGACGACAAACTTAAACTAAAACTACTAACAGTAGCAATACAATAAAGTGGGCGGGCTAGATATAAAAAGTTGACTTAGCCCTCTGATTTAAATCATAATTTAGCTGTAATTTTGCTCATAACATCATGACAGTTGTAAAACCGGGCCATATCACCATGACCACTCTCGATCTTACATCTTGTAATCTTAAGCCCCCTGTCAGCATCTGCACCATAATGCGATGGAAAGCAGGATGAAAACGGAGAGAAAACACTTGCATCCGTGCGTTAACGTGATGCCTTTCGTTCTGTAACTCACTGCCCTTCCGGTTTTTCATCCTCTCTATCCATCTCCAGCAATCCCGTTGACAGAGATTTCCATTCCGCTCAAAAAGGTTTTTGAGCTGCTCAAAAACTTTTGAGCGGAAAATGTATCCAACGCCGTTCCATTTCTGAATACCGCCAACGCATATGGGAACTTCCGTTTCTGCATCCATGTCGTCGTCCCGTTTACGCATCCGCTAATATTCCTCCTAGGCATTCTGCTCGCAATCCGCGCAACTCAAATCCCGCTCCAGCGGGAAAACGGTCACAGGGAGGAGCGAAAAACAGACTGCCAGAAACCTGCACACAAAGCATTAGTAGCATGGAACGGAGAAGGATGAAACGTTGGATGCCAGCTCGCATACAAAGCATTAAACGGGAAAAAAGTTCGCAGAGGGACCTAATCTCGGATATTTAGGATGTTCTGCAGGATATCTTAGAGGATGCCAAAAGGAACATCTAGCGGAAAAAACCTAATTTTCCTATAAAAAGAGGAGGGAACTCACCTGGTTCTCACTTTCAGTCCAGCAGGCCCTGCTGTGCAGAAACCTTCTTCAGCCTTCATCTGGCTCGTTGCTCTTCCCACAGCATCCAGTTCATCTCCCCATGGATCACACACACTCCTTTTGCGTTAGCCACCAGCTGTTCTACAACAGTGCGAAGCCATACTACAGGGCTCTTTCACCTGTCTTACGGCGAAGAAAGGAGGCGGCCAAGAAGTGTCTGGGTCCGAAGGATGGATCATCAGAAAGGAAAGGGGGCAGAGGTACGCGACTGTTAACAACAAGCTGACTGTGGCAGCTGCAGGAAACGAAGGACCCTCGGCATTACCAGAACTTCATGAGGATGCGCCAGCCATGTTTGCACGAAGTTTTGGAGCGAAGGCTGAGACCCAGCGGTTGCATCAAGGGCAGAGCACCCAACGTCCGGCCCAGCCTGGACCCTGGCGGCCTCAAAGCGTTGGCACTGACTCTGCGCCATGTGGTCCTCAGGGACCACCTACAGGGAGCATGCAGTACGGCTGGAGGGACCAACACCATCAGCATTGTGTCAGAGAAGTGGTTGCAGGCCATCATCGAAAGAATACCTGTGAGGAGCTCTCCAGTGCCCCTCCACTGAAAGAAGGCTGAAGAAAAGTTGCCAGAGCAGTGGTATTCAGAAGTGGGAACTTCCCCCACACCGTTGGCAGACCATAGATGGGAAGCACCTCGCCTGCAAGCTCCAGGCCAAGTAGGTCCACTTATTTTCAACACAAGGGCCTTCTTCAGCATCATCCTCTTGCCATGCGTCGCATGCTGACTACCAAGCTTCATGTATCATTGATGCTTCAGGCAACGGCGGGCACACCTTCAGATAGCCAGTATACAACGCCAGTCACCTCAAAGGAGGGCTGGTGCAACGCAACCTCATCGTGGGCTTCCCAGATCCAGATCCCCTGCCCAATTGACACACAAAGCATGTATTGCCCTACTTTCAGTTCGTGGGATGACGCCTTTCTTTTCCTCAGAAACCTACCTCATTGAAGCCCGACACCTCCATGATGGCGCTCACCCGTGAAGAGAGGATCTCAACTACAGCTGTCCAGGGCAAAGGCGCCGGTGATTGGAGAAAACGGCCGTTGGCATTCCTGGGCCAAAACAGGTTCCAGGTACTTCCTTCACCACCATGCAGCATCGCCCACGCGACCGTGAGGAGGATCGTGAAGCTTGCTGGCATCCTGCACAATCTCATGCGGCACCCGCTACCCAGGCTGCAGGAACAGCCCTTGGTGAGACCTCCCAACAAGGCAATGGCGGACAAAATTAGGAGCCTGGGATACGGAGGCAAGGGCGGAACTTGATAGAGCACTGTGGATGGTGCAAGGCCCCCAACAGGCTTCACTGTGAAGGGAAGAAGCAGCCGCAATCTTCCTGAAAACACTAGTCTCTTGCAAACTCCCCAGCTGGCAGCAAGATGTGGAGCTGCAAGAACAGGATTGATAGATGCCTTAATGGATTGCTTCCTCAGCCTGTCTCATCACACGGGCATAGATTGGGCCATGTCATGTTGAGTGGCCCTACAATGAACAGGCAATTTAATAAAGAAGTGTGTTTATGTTGAAATGTGCTGGACAATGATTAAATTGTTATTGCATAATAAAGGCCACAGCGTGTGGCACCTGCGGAGGCTTGGCACCATACAGTCCCACTATGCTTGCACTGGAGGCTTTTCTATCCCACAGCTATTACCCATCCCCACAGCTATCCCTGCCCATCCCACAGGTTATCTTACCCATCCCACAGGTATTCCTAACCCATCCCACAGCCTGTTATCCCATCCACAGGTATCCGAACCCATCCTACACTATTACCCATCCCAACAGTATCCTAAACCCATACCCACAGCTTATTACCCATCCAAAGGACCCTGCCCATCCCACAAGCTATTACCCATTTCCCGCAGAAGGTATCCTAACCCATCCCACAGACCTGTTACCCATCCAGTTATACCTAACCCATTCCCACAGCTATTTACCCATTCCCAAAGGTTATCCCTGCCCATCCCATTGCGCTATCTTAACCCAATCCCACAATGTATGCAAGAGCGCTTAAACCATTTCTTAAAAGTTTCACCAAGGACTTTTGACTAAAATAAATGAAGCAAGTATGTTTGAAGCCCCAAAGATAATCTTTTCTTAATAACAAAAAACTTGTAAAAACAAAATGACCCAAGTGTTCTTATAAGCATATAGCATAATAGTGAAACAGGTAGCCCACCCCAAGTTCTTCTGGCACTTCTTCCTCCAACACTATCTGAGGCATGGGCCCATAGTTCTCAGCTCGGGTGAAGGCTGTCAGGCTGCTGCTGGCAGGTGGGCTGCTGCTGGACGTCGCTGGGTTCTGAGGCCGTCATTGGTTGCTGGCCCGGACGAGGACAACAGGGGACGGCAGTACGAGTGTGTGTGGAAGAAGCTACTCAAGAGAGCTGGCTCAGGTCCTGTGATGTTTGCAGCAGCCCCTTCCTTCCAGGACATGGGGTTGTCAAGTCCCATGACGATGACAGATGTTCTGAGGGCCTGCGAGCTTGGGCTTGTGGAGGTGGATGCGAACAGGAGCAGTGTATGTAGTGCGGGATGTCTGGGCTTCTTGCAGCTGAGCAGCGTGCAGGGCATGGGTGGCCATCTGTGGCATGCGCTGGCATCTGTGGTGTGGCTGGCATTCGGTGGCTGTGGCGTGGCCATCGGCTCGGCATCAGTGGCATTGGTGGCGTTACGATTTTGAAAGCTGTGCCTGCGACGGAAGGGCTTGGCCTGCTGCTGCTGGAGCTCCTGGAAGCCGTAGCCTTTGGATAGGCTGAGGCCTGTGCCGACAAGCCTTGGAAAAGGCAGTGACATCACCTGGGGTGCGCAGGAGCAGGCCTGGACTGGGTGGGAAGCAAGGTTCAGCTGGGTCTGGATGGGTTGCTGAAGCAAGAATCGCGTGATCCTGTCCTTTACCACCTGTACTGTGATTCCGACATGTTCATGCAGGTCTGGTTGACGTAGGTGAGTGAAGGGCTTGCAGGTTGGAGGATGCGGACGTCGCGTGTGTACCAGCTGAGCAGAGGAGATCTACGCTGCTTCGATGCGTGTCCCATAATCTCCAGCAGGACAGTGTGCCGCACCTGCCCCTCCGGTTCCTGCCTCTCTGCCTTTTCTGTGGAGGTGAGCTTGCGGGGTGGATGTGGGTTGGCCTGTGGTGGAAGTTTCCCCTCTCCTTGCCTTCCACTTCATCAGCGGGGTTCCTCACGTGCTCCGCCACGGGCGAGCTTTTCAATCTGTCGGGGGGTTCTCCGTCATGGCACGCTCCACATATACCTTACCTTGGACACAGGCAGCTGATTCTGCCGCCAGAAGCAGGGACTGGCTCTCTTGCGGGCTGCCTGAGAGCAGAGGTTGTTCAGAGGTGGCTGCCTCGGTGGCGGATTTCACCTCCAAGAACGCACTTGGACCATCACATAGGTCTCTCGGTCGTCAGCTTGACCGTGCCTGGCCAGATTTCGCAAGCGTGCAGCTTCCCTCTACCAGCGTGTGCATTGTGCTTTCCACCAGCTGAGGAGCACCTCTGAAGTTAGCCCGAGGCTCTCCGCCTTTCTCTCTCCAAGGCAGGCCTGCTTCCTTTTTGGTGTCTCGATAGAGCCTGCCATTGTCCCTTCCGCCATTAGCATACTCGTTCTCCCTCAGCCATTCTCCAGCACCTCATCCTCATGTTCCTTCTTCAATGGGATAATTGCCTCCTCTCTCGTTCACGCGTCTGCCTCTTCCTCCCTCTGGCAGGCGCCATTATGGGCCCTCATCAGAGGGCTTCGAGGTTGTAGGCGCGCTGCTCCTCCACCACCACTCACCCACCAGTTAGCAGCAAAAAAGCAGGACCAGCAGCAGCAGCAGCAGGCACCAGCACCAAGCAGAGTAAAGCACCAGGGCAGCGCAGCAGCACCAGGCATCAACAGCAGCCAGAGTAAAGCATCAGCAGCGCTAGCAGCACCAGCACGACCAGCAGAACCATTCAAGACCAGGAGCACCAGCAGGAACCAGCAGCACCAGCAACACCAGGAGCACCAGCAGCGACCAGCAGCACCAGCAGAAGGCCCCAGCCACCAGAAGAGTCAGCCCCAGCTCAGCAGACAGGCCCAGCAGAAGCAGAGTCAGGGCCAGGGGTGATGGGTGTTGGCCCTGTCTCTCTGCCAGGGCTTGGCAGCAGAATGGCAGAGGCTTTCTTATCTTCCCCATGGCGTTGTTGGGTGCGTTGGCTTGCTGGCTGGCTTGGAGCTGTGTCTGGCAGCAGGTCTTTCCTCTGAATGGTGACCTGCTTGCGAGCTGCATCCTTTTATATCCGCCGGGGCTGACACAATGCATCCTCCCCCGCATGCGCAGTGAACGCTCTGCATCCGGTTTTTAGGGCATCCGCTATTGCTTCCCCTCTGGCATTTCTGCTGTATCCGCTCTGCACATCCGCTCTTTCCGCTGTGCGGTCCGCTTCGACTGTCGCTCCCCCTCGGACCGCCCCTGCTGGATGTGCCATCCACTCCCATCCGCTTCCATCTGCTAGGCCTGTCACTGAGCATCCGTTTACATTCCCCTCACATCTTCCCCCGTCCGGTTCCTTTCACGTTGAATTGGTCCGCTCTGGTATGCAAATTCGGGGCGCACTTTTGAACGGGCAGATACAACGGATGGAACATTTTCTCGTCCGCTGTGTCCTTTTTACAAATGTTTTGCATCCATCGGCCAATGTGACAGGCCGTTTATAATCTTAGTATGAGATAAGCACCTTGGCTGCTTGAGCAGGAGGTTGGGCTAAAAGACCTTCCAACTCTTATTATTCTGTTATTCTGATTTACACTTTGTTGTTTCCTCTACTGGTGTTCAGGACTATGCAGCCTCTGAAACTGCAGGCTTCATTTAGCTCAGGGGTGTCAAACTCAATATCATTGAGGCCTACATCAGGGCTATGGTTGACTTCAGGGATGTGATTCAACCAGTGTAACAACCGGTTCAGTGAGTGTGCACTTTGACCACGCACAGAGGGTTTGCTACTGACCTTCTCCTGCAATCCTGCAATCTCCCTGTGTGTTAAACAGCTGATGTGTGGCAATCCGCTGTGCCGTGCGAAGCAGCTGAGCTGAAAACCAGGAAATAGAGGTCAGAATAGAGCCGGGGCAGGCAGGCGGTCCCAACAACTGATCGTCAGAACGAACTAGTTTGCTCATAGATGATCCTCGGAGATACTGGTTTGGCTGAACCAGGCTGAATCAGTAGAATCCCACCTCTGGTTGACCTTAGGGGGGTCCGGGGGCATGGTCGACTGGGAGGGTATGATCAACTGGGTGGGAATGGCCAGTTTGATGCCATTCCCTAATGCTGGCTTGTTTCCTCTTCGCATTGGGTAGACCGGGCCAAAGCCACGCAGGCCAGAACTTTCCTCTTCGCATGGAGTAGACCAGGATGGCCCCATGACCATGGGCCACATCTGGCCTTTGGGTCTTGAATTTGACACCCCTGATTTAGATCCATTACAGCCAGTGCTTCCTGAGAGATCTAACCCCAAGGAATCTAGGTTCATTACCCTCCCCCCATTAACAAATTCTACTCATCTTTAATCTAATGGTTATTGCAACCTAGCCTGGGAGTAAAATGCTCAAGCCAGTGATGCATTGCAAAAAGAAAGTTTTGGATCTCTCAGTTCTGAATGCCAATCAATTTCACCTCCATCCCAGTGATGAAATAAAGAGGAAAATGTTGTTTGCTTTAACCACCCTGTGCATCAGGTTATCAACCCCTTTATCATGTCCCCCTTTAGATGCCTTTATTACCAAGGAAAAGCTTCCAATATTTTCCCTTTTTTTTCTCATAAGTGTTCTTGCCTTTGACGATTAAAATTGCCCTTTCCTGCACTTGAGATGCTAATGTTATACTGTCCAGCAGGCAGCAAGATGCCTGGGGGTGGAAGGCGGGGAAGGTAGAATAATTAAGTTTTGCCTAAAGCCTTTATTGCCCTTGACTCCTTGACTCTTTTATCAAAAATGGCTCTCCAATAAAAGTCCTTGCTGACCAGAAGCTAAAGAGTAGAGCTTGTGGAAACAGGAATATATATTACAGAAGCTAGGATCTGGGTATCCCTTATATATCCCTTAAATCTGAAGGATGCCTATTTTTAAAGGATCCTTGGATTCCTCTTTCCAAAATTGTAATGGCTTGTGAAACGCCTAGCTTTTCCTATTTTTCTTGAAAATCAATTTTTGGACAGTGCTGAAGTCATTTACAGAAAGTTATACCAGTTTAATTTCCCAGGTCTTAGGCTGAATGATAATGAGAACATCTCTCGGAAAATGGAGTATTATTGCTGCTTTTAGAATAATTAATGCTTGATTTTTAATTGCTAATCAATATCAATTAGATTTCAAATAGCTGGCTCAACTTGGATTTCTTGCAAATCAAGGGTTTAACAGGTCCGACATTCTTTGTGGGACAAGCCCTGATCCTCTGGCAGAATGGCCGGCCCTGGGAGCTTATTTTTTACCATAAAAGGGCAGCAAATTATTACTTACATAATGACATTTCTATATATCTTTATTCCCAAGAAGGAGAGGACTGCAGTTTAATTTGTCATCCTCTGTTCTATGGATGTAAATAAAGCTTGGCGGAGAAGACAAGAAGTGTACAGTTAGTCCACGACTTATAATCATTCATTTGGTAACCATTGAAAGTTACAGTGGCACTGAAAAAAAGTGATTTATGACTGGTCTTCATAGCATCCACACAGCAACACGATCAAATCTGGGCATTTGGCAACAGCACATATTTATTTATGATGGTTGCAGCATCCCAGGATCAGGTGATTGCCATTTGCCATTTTCCCAGGAACTTCGACAAGCAAAATCAATGGGGAAAGCTAGATTCGCTTAACAACCTCATGGTTCACTTAACAACTGCAGTGATTTGCTTAACAACTGTGGCAAAAAAGATTGTAAAATTGGGCACACTTATTTAACAACTGCCTTGCTTACCAGGGAACTTCTGGTCCCAGATGGGATTATAAATTGAGGGTTACCTGTATTTTGGGTAGAGAATCCTTTGTTCCTTTCTAATCCTAGACTCATAATTCTTTGATTCAAAATGGGCATCTTTAGCACTAAGGTTCCCTTTTGCCTTGCATCCCATCTGCTTTTCACCTTTCCCTCCCAGTCTCTTTGCTCAGGAAGGGGTCCCCAAACTTGGCCACTTTAAGACTTGTGGACTTCAACTCCCAGAATTCTGAGAGCTTGAAGAGTCCAAAGTCTTAAAGTGGTCAAGTTTGGAGAGCTCTGGCTCAGTGCCACAATATATCAATGAAGTCCTCCTCACTGTGGTGAAATAGTGTAAAGGAAGGGGATATAAGGATCAAGTCCTCCTTTGAATCATGGCTATGCAGGGTATTCTCCCTGCAAGATTCTAGTCTTTAGGGATCTCCTGCCATTCAACTCTTTGCATGCAAATTGGGCAATGGGATTTTGCATCACTTCTCTCAGGACCATCTGACTTGAGTGCACCTATCTACAACTGACCCTATGATCCAACATCTATGCTCCTAAAGAGCCTGGGGCAGGCAGCTGTTTGTCACAAGCAACCTGCTTCACTAGTTCATCAAGCATGGTCAAAAGGTGCCTTCCATCCTTGTTTGTGTTCAAAAAAACCAGCAGGTGTCCAGGTCTATATCTTTGCCAGCCCATCAAGGGCAACAGGCATGACCTCCCAGGGAAAGGGCTTGTGACAGACTGCCTGCAGTGCTGTATGTCCCATAAGGAATAGAACCACCCAGCGGAGTTGCAGAAACCCCAACTAGGGAATAAGCAGGATCAGGAGGGCATTTTCACAGAGAAAACAGTTGTGCAATGTTTTGCAGGGATGTCTAGATATTCACTCTGATCCTCCAAGCACTGCAAGTCCTCAAAGCCAATTCTTTCCTTTTGGGGGGGGGGGGGGGTAATCCCTCTTCNTTGGGGGGGGGGGGAGTTAATCCCTCTTCTGCCACACTGGACCCTTTGAATTTTAAAAGCATTTATCATTTATTTGTTTGATAAAAGACAAAAAAACAAAAACCCTCTACCCCATCAACAGAAAAAGTGATACAGGAAAGAAAGAAAAGGTATATTCTAATGATTAAAATAAACATGAAAAAAGGAAGAAACCTATTTAATAGGGTTTTTATGATACTGTAATTACAGATAATACAAAGGTAATGCAATATTTAAGCTTATCAGTAAATATAGTCTACTCTAGAGACTATATCCATTTGATAGACCATAGTGGAAAATCTGGAACATTAAAGCCATTATCATGGCTCACTCACCTCAAAAGATATTTGAGGGATATTAGCTTCTCATAAACATTTTCTCTAACTTGTGCATCCGTATAAAATATCTAGTAGGATTAACATCTCATAGAATGTACATTAATTCTTATATTCATTTTTATTAATATTAATCTTTCCCAAAGAGTTTCAGCTATTGACCTGTATCTACAGAAATCGCCTCTACACCTTTAAACATATTTAATTCAATGTATTATGATGCATTTCACTTGAATCCTTCAACTACCCTTGGAGTTGAAGCCCACAACTATCTAACGTCTTCAGTTTCATGCAATTATGGAATGTCCTGAGGTGGTGTAAATATGTTCTCCTGGGGAAAAAAACAGACCCCCGTGTCACATGTTCTACAATTTCACCTGCCAAAAGTCAACCGCATATGCACTGCTGAATGACAGGTGACATTACCAACTCCTTTAGATCTTCAGTGCACACTCATGTCAGGAACAGGAGGTCAGCATGTGGCATTCGATAAACAGCTGCTCCCACAGCCTGAAGACCTATCTCTATGAGTCCTGAAAAGTTGGCCTTGATTACCAACCACCTTAAATTCCAGTATTTGTTATACATAAGTTTATAGGTGTCATTTTACCCTAGCATCATTGAAACCAGTCGGGTCGTGCTTGTATTATCTCTTCCCCATCAACCTTGCTTTGGTAAAAATCGTAGTGCTGCAAAATGACAAAATGGAAGTCATGAGCTCACAACATTCAGGCTGGAGCAGCATAGAAGCCCAAACCAAGCCTTTCAATGCTGCACCCCAATGCTGTGATATAGTTTGCATCACAACACTGCAATGCACATTTGTCTCTTGACCCTCCTATGTTCAGAATTTCATGCTTCAATCTTATGCAATTCTCATAAATTCAAAGAGTAAGTTAGTAGAGACAGTTTCTATCCTTGGTTTGTTAAAGAAAAGCAAATATGCAATATGCCAATAAACACACTCTGCAGTGCCAGAGCTAGAGGCATAGGAAATTCAAAATAAAGTTCATTTCCACTTTTTAAGTGATAAAACACAGGTCTCCTATTGCTGTATTTTAAACAGCTTTTTTCTCATGTGCATTGAACTATGGCACCAAAATACCCAGTAACCTCTTTGATCTACTGTATCCTCATGCTGTTCCTTTCATGCGATCTACTCTTCATAGTGAGGCATCTTTAAGGTCTCTTCAGCAGTACTTGTGTTCAAAGACAATTTTCTTCCACCTGATCAATGATGCAATCCAGTGAACCCAGGGGAGGGGAAGAGCAGGATCAGCACATCTATTGGCTCCTTTAGGGTGGTGCATCCATGGCCATTTCCCTCCAGTTGAAATCTCTTCCCTTTATTTTTCAGGTTTCTGACTTGGTTCTGCCTGACCAGGAAATGATATAGCAGTGGGGGAGATAGATGGTGCATTGTGAAGTAAAAAAGATATCAGGGAAATGATACGGTAGGTAGGTCCCCTTTGAATGTACCTGCACATAACACTTCTGCAAATCCAGAATGAGTTTTGGTCTTCTCTCTGATTCCATGCTCCTTGAAGATGGTTGACATTTCCCAACTGGTTGGTGATGTCTAGTGGGAGGGAAAGGAAATTTAGCTGGGGGAGGATCTGTCTTTAATATACACTGTGAATAAGAGTAGCATTCTACTTGTGGAAGGATTGGGATCGACAATTGAGGCAGCGAACATGCCAATGACTTTTCCCCCACTGGCTGAAGGACCGATGGGTAGTACTGAACTTGGTCAAACGAAGAAGCTCTTAAAATCAATTGATAGAATAGCTTCAGGTATTAGCCCATTGGCATCTAAGCACAAAGTGTCAGTTTTCTCTGCCCTCTGCTGAAGGATTCTTATAAGGTTTACTGAAATCATCACCTGGTTCAAATACAATACAGGTAAAACTTGTTGTGGCTTGCTTATTGCTTAGAACAACATATCCATCAACTCACTGTGGTTTGGTTTTATATGATCCATTCTATTTGTATGCTGCCCAGAGCCCACTGGAATCAGACAGCCAATACATTTAAAATATAAATAAATAATAAATAAATTCAGCAAACCAGTTTAAAATTCCTAGTGTGATTTTAAAAGTGCTTTTAAAGGTTTTGTGAATGTGAGTGTGTGTGCGTATGTGCATGCGTGCACACCTTTCGGTCAGTGTTGACTCCTGGCAACTGGTTCCTGCAATTTTCTTGACAAGATTTTTGGAGGTGGTTTGCCTGCTTCCCAGGGCTGAGAGACAGTGACTGGCCCAAGGTCATCCAACTGGCTTTGTGCTGGCAGAACTCAGAATCATTTTTGTTTGAGAGATGGATGGCATATAAATTTAATAAACCAATAAACAAATTAGAACTCAAGAGTCTCCCAGTTTCTGACAGTGTCTGAGGGCTATATCAAACTGCCAGTCAAATAGGTTTATAGCTCAGCAAATGTCAGAAGTTTTTAGAATAACACATTCCTAGTCAGATTTTGTGCAGTATACAATTAAACTGGACCATTTAGGTTTGGTTGTAGTAATTGAGCTGTTGTATCTAAACAACCACTAGAGAACAGCAGAGACTCAGAATTCTTGATTTCTTTGCTGCCATCCAATGTTTGTATGTATTTTTGCAGGCCAGTTAAATCCTAACCATTTAGCCGTGTAGTTTCTTCTGACATCTTGTAACCCATTGACATTGTTTCACAGAATTATCTGTACATAATTGTGCTTTTGTGCTTATGATATCAATGAGATTATCTATCCACTTTGCCTGGCTGCATTTTCTGATTATATAGTACCTTTGTTTTTTTTCCCATGGACTTGGAATTTTTCTGCTATTTTTTTCCTTTGCATTATTTCAAAATATTTAAACTTTAGCTCTATTATTAGTGGTTTCAGTGCATATCTTTTACTTCATCTTCTTCTGGATCATATTTTTTCTTCTAATCCAAAATATTTTCAGCAAATTTGTCAAACAGCACAATGTAGAAGTATCCATTTCTCATTGCTGATCCTTTCTGATGTTCTTTCAGTCATGTATTGTACCTGGAAAAACCGTGGCCTTAACAATATGTACCTTTGTTGACAGTATGATATCTCTGCACTTCAATATTTTGCCTGCTATCATTTTTCTCCCAAGTAGCAGATGCCTATCTCTTTATTTCATGGCCACAGTTGCTATTCCTGAAAGAATTTGAGCCGAGAGATGTAGATCGGTACTGACTGTTTTTTTGTTTTTTAAAAACCCTGAGCAGCATACTGATAGTCCTTGGCTTACAACAGTTCATTTAGTGACCATTTGAAGTTATAATGACACACACAACCATTGCAGCATCCCCATGGTCATGTGATCAAAATGCAGATGCTTAGCAACTGACTCATATTTATAATGTTTACAGTGTTCTGAGGTCATGTGCTCACCTTTTGTGAACTTCTGATGAGCAAAGTCAATCAGGAAGCCAGATGCACTTAAAGCATGGGTTGCCAACCTTTTGGACCTCAGGGACCACCAAACTCATACTTTTAAATCCCAGGGAGCACTAACTGGTTATGTGGGCGTGGCCTAATTTGTAAATGTGGCTTGGTGGTCATGTGACTGGCTGGGCATGGCTTGTATGTAAATATTATAAATATTTATATAAATATTGAATATTTTTTTATCAAAAAGAGCAACTTTTACCCAAAATCAGGCAAAGCAGGCAGGCAGATTGGTTGTTCACAGAATCACAGATTCATTCAGAAATCAATTTCTACCATTGGCTAGCTCAGTCTATCACATAAAATTTGCTTGCAAGCAAACTCACAAAATTAACTCACAACACACCATGTATGTAAATATTGAATTTTTGATTAAAAAAAGAGCAACTTTTACCCAAAATCAGGCAAAGCAGGCAGGCAGATTGTGTTGCACAAGAATCACAGATTCATTCAGAAATCTATTTATCTACCATTGGCTAGATCAGTCTCTCAAATTTTGCTTGCCGTGAGTCTGCACTGAATAACAGAAACTTCAGTCCTAAAGGGCCTGTCATATAGGCCGACGGAAGCAAAACGATGTAAAAAGGACACAGCGACGAGAAAATGTTCCATCCGTTGTTATCTGCCTTCAAAATTGCCCAAATTTTGCATAAGCAGAGTGGACAACAACGGAAAGGAACGGATGTGGGGAGGATGTAGTGGGGATGTAAAGCTGATGCTCCACGGAAGCCTAGCGGATGGAAGCGGATGGCACACTCCGCAGGGCTTCCGGGGGAGCACACAGCGAAGCGGACGCGCAACGGAAGGAACGGATGCAGAGCGGATGCAGAGCGGATACAGTGGATGCAGAGCGGAAGCCTAGCAGATGCCTAGCGGATGCAAAGTGTTCACTGCGCATGCGGGGAGGATGCATTGCGTCAGCCCCGCGGAAATAAAGGGAAGCAGCTCGCAAGCAAGTCACCATTTCAGAGGAAAGACCTGCTGCCAGACACAGCTCCAGCCAGCCAACAACCATGGGAAGAAGAGGAACCCTCTGCCATCTGCTGCCAGCCCTGGCAAGAGGGACAGGGCCACCATCCCACCCCCTGGCCCTGACTCTGCTTCTGCTGGGGCTTCTGCTGCTCGGCTCGCTCTTCTGGTGCTGGAGCTTCTGCTTGGTGCTGCTTCCTGGTGCTGGTGCTTCTGCTGTGTTACTCTGCTGGCGCTGCTCCTGGTGCTGGTGTGCTTCTGCTGGTGCTTACTCTGCTGGCGCTGCTCCTGGTGCTGGTGCTACTGCTGGTGCTTACTCTGCTGGTGCTGCTCCTGGTCCTGCTGGTCCTCCTGGTCCTGCTGGTGCTGCTGGTGTGTTGCTGGTCCTGCATTTGCTGCTACTGTGTGTTGTTGTGCTGCTGGTGGAGTGGTGGAGCAGCCGCTACAACCTCGAAGCCCCTCTGGCCAGATGGGCCAGATGGCCCTGCCAGAGGGAGGAAGAGGCAGACGCGTGGAATGGGAGAGGAGGCAATCCTCCATCGAAGAGGAACATGAGGATGAGGTGCTGGAATGGCTGAGGGAGAACGAGTATCTATGGCGGAAGGGACACAGGCTCTATCGAGACACCAAAAGGAAGCAGGCTGCTTGGAGAGAGAAGGCGAGAAGCCTGGGCTACACTTCGGAGGTGCTCCTCGCTGGTGGAAGCACATGCACACCTGGTACGGGAAGCTGCACCTCAAGAAATTGGCCCAGACCACAGTACAAGCTGACGGATTGAGAGACCTACGTGATGCCATGTGCAGCTTCTTGGAGGAGCAGCCCCTCTAGACAACCCTCTCTCTCAGGCAGTCCGCAGAAGAGCCAGTCCTCTTCTAGCCAAGAGTCAGCTCCTGTGTCCAGGCAGGTACCTGTGGAGCGTGCCACGACGGAGACCCCCCCCGAAAGCTGCACTCCCCGTGGCGGAGCACGTGGAGGACCCCTGACGGAGTGGGAGCAAGGAGAGGGCACTTCCACAGAGACCAACCCACATCCATCCCAGCTCCACCTCCACAAGAAAGCAGGCAGAGAGCCAGACCGGAGGGCAGAGCCACACTGTCCTGCTGGAGATCAGGGACACAATCAAAGCAGCGTAGATCTCCTCTCTCAGCTGGTACACACTGGCATTACCATCCTCCAACCGCAAGCCCTTCCTCACTATGTCAACCAGACCCTCCTGGGCATGTCCGAATCACAGTACCAGGTGATCAAGGACAGGATCACCGTTCTTCTTCACAACCCTCCAGACCCAGCTGAACCTGCTCCCACCCAGTCCAGGTCTGCTCCTCTACCCCAGGTGATGTCACTGCCCTTTCCAAGGCTTTCCACAGGCCCTCACCTACCAAGGCTAACGGCTACCAGGGAGCTCCAGCAGCACAGGCAGCCTTCCCCATCCCAGGCACAGGTTCCATCGCTACGCCACTGGTGCACCACGATGCCAACGCCACCACGCCCAGATGCCACCCACGCCACAGATGCCACCCACGCCTCACCTCGCTCAGCTGCAGACCAGACATCCCCACTACACTCCTCCTTCCTCCACCTCACAGCCAAGCCCGGCCTCAGAACATCTGTCATGTGGTCATGGGACTGACACCCCATGTCATGGAGGAAGGGGCTCTCAACATCACAGACTGAGCCAGCTCTCTGAGAGCTTCCTCCACACACCATCCCCTGTTGTCCTCCTCGGGGCCAGGCACCCAATGGCGCCTCAGACCAGCACTCCAGCAGCAGCCATCTCCACAGCATCTCGACCCTTCACCTGCGACTATGGGCACGCCTCAGAGTGACTGAGAAGAGTGCCCAGAGACTGGGTTGCTACCTGTTGACTTTATCTTTGCTTGGGACACTTGGGTCATTTTCTTTACAGTTTGTTATTAATAAAGATTATCTTTGCTTCACACATTTGCTTCAGTTCTTTTAGTCAATAAAGTCTTGGTGAAACTTAGAAATGGTTTAAGCCTTTGCATGCTTGTGGGATGGGTTAAGATAGCAATTGGGATGGAGGATACCTTTGGATGGGTACATAGCTGTGGATGGGCAGGGATACCTTTGGGAATGCGTAATGTAGCTGTTGGATGGGCAGGGATACCTTGGGATGGGTAATAGCTGTGGGATGGGTTTAGGATACCTGTGGGATGGGTAATAGCTGTGGGATAGATACAACCTTCCAGTGCAAGCATAGTGGGACTGTATGGTCCACCCTCCCAGCTGCCATACCTTTGGCCCTTTATTATCAATAACAATTTAATCATTGATCCACACATTTCAACATAAACACACTCTTTATTAAATGCCCTGTTCATTGTAGGGCCACTCAACATACATGGCACAATCTCATCAGTGTAATGAGACAGGCTGAAGGAAGCATCCATTAAGCATCTATCATCCTGTCTTGCCACTCCACTGCTCCAGCTGGGGATTGCACCAGTGTTTCAGGAGGTGTTTCATCTGGCTCTTGCTCTTACAACAGCATGCAACAGCCACTTCACCCTGCACAGCAGGGCTGCTGGACTGAAAGTGAGATCCAGGTGAGTTCCTCCCCCTTTTTTATGAGGAATATAGGTTTTTCCGCTTAGGTGTCCTTTTGCATCCTCTAGACATCCTGCAGACATCCTAAATATCCGAGAATACGTCCCCTATGCAGAACGTTTTTTCCCTTTTAATATGCTTTGTATGCGAGCTGCATCTGCTTTCATCCTTTCTCCATCCGTGCTACTAACGCTGCGTGTCCGTTCTGCGTCCGTTTCGCTTCCTCCCTGGTGTCCATTTTCCGCTGGAGTGAGATTTGAGCTTGAGCGCGGATGCGCCAGCGGATGCCTAGCGGATATAGCGGACGTGTAACGGATGATGACGGACGTCTAGACGGATGTTCCCCGTAAAATGGCGTAGCGATGTCTAACGATGATTGGATCACATTTTCCCGCTCAAAAGTTTTTGTGCAGCTAAACTTCATTTGAGCGGAATGAAATGTCAGTAGAGCGGAGTGCTGGACAGATAAGAGAGGATGAAAAACGGACGCAGTGAGTACAGAACGGATGCATGCGACGTTAACCAACGGATGGCAAGTGTTTCCTCCGTTTTACATCCTCTTTGCAATCCGTTGGTGCTGTGTGACAGGGGCTTAAGGAGGTATTTGCTCTGTTGCTTAAAAATGCAGAGGGTGAAGATGTTCTAAAGACTAGCTAGAAAGCAAGAAATCCAACCATTTCCTGCTTCCTAGCTCATCTAAATCTCCCGGCACAGCTGAACAGATTATGGTCGCAAAAAGGAAAAATAGCAAATTTAGCAGGCAAGTGTGCCAGGTAAGGAGTGAGTGGGTGGGGAACGTTCCTGCGGGCCATGTGGATGGTGGAGCTTTGTGTTTCTGCGCCGCCTGGATTAATTGCTTTGGGGGGGGTATTACTCTGGGGGTGAGATTTCTCTGCAGCTCACCAAAAAATTTTCAAGGCCCATCAGTGGGCCTCAGCCCATCAGTTGGCAACCACTGACTTAAAGAGCTATGTTACTAACTTAACAACTGCAGTGATTCACATAACAACTGTGATAAGAAAAACCATACAGTGGGGCAAAACTCACTTTACGAATATCTCACATAGAAACAGAAATTTGGGGTTTAATTGTAGTCCTAAATTGAGGACTATCTGTACTGGCTTTGACATTTTCTTTTTTTCATTTTCAGTACCACATTCCTTAAATCCTCTTTACATTTAACCTTTTAAGTAGTATCTTCAGATATCTGAGAATAATGTGTTTCCAAACAATTTTATTTCTCCTTTTTAGTTCATATAGTCCAGCATTTCTCTCAAGGTACATTTCTCAAATTAAATAAGTAATCTGGCCATTTATAATTTTGCTGTGCTCCTTTCCAAATATTGAACCATTTAATACTTCAATAATCAGTTCCAGCTACTGCTTCCTGGCCAACAAAGAAGACATGATACACCCATGTTTTTAAGGTCTATCCACAACTTGTTGAGGCTTACAGAGTCAAAAGTCATAGTATAATCAATACAATGAAAACTTGGTGTCTTTTTTGGAGCTCCGTTGTTTTTTCTATTTCCATCAGACATTAGCAGAAGGGTCTCAGGTGCCTCTGCCTCTTCTGAATTCCTGTACATCTGAGAGTTCTCACTTCATATACTAAAGTTTGGATTATAAAATCTTCAGCTTTATCTTACATGCTAGCAAGGATTCTGCAACTATTTGATTGGGCATTGTTGATCAGTAATCTTTTTTGGTACTGGAATATAAATTGATTTTTTCAGTCTCTTGGCCACTGCTGCATTTGCCACACATTTACAAATCACAAATATCACTTTAAGAAACTTGCTAAGCATATGCTGATATTTCATCTGCTCCTGCAGCTTTGCTGTTAATAGAATTTAATGGGCCCACTGAAATATCTGTTCCGAATCAAACCTTCAAAGGTATCCTTAACTTTAGGAATATTTTATGGAGTTTTTCCATATATTTACACACACACACACACACCTATATATATATATATATTGTATGTACTAGAAGGGAAAGTGAACTCTGACTTTTGATTTTGGGATAGAGAGACAATAACCAAGAGCAACTCTTCACAAATGCACTTGTTTTATATAATCCCCTTCTCACTCATTTTAAAAAACCTTTTCAATCTTCTACTTTATATCATCACAAAGGAAATGCAATGCTTAAGTGTTCCCATACTGATTTTTAGCCTACTGGGAGCTGCAAAGGAAGCTAAGATATAAGAATATCTTATATGCGGCCCATATATCCAGAGCAAACTGCAACTGGACATCAACTGTGCAAAGGCATCTGGCTTCTCATGCCCATTGGCCTGACTCTTATTTCAGATATATACAAGCACCCTTCTTTGACTGATTCTAATCCTTGGGAATGTTGTTTTAGCATTTAAGAAATGTTTTGCACTCATGGCTGAGTTAGAGAACTGCTGATTTTGGAAATACTGGAAGGCTGAGGTTAGGATTAGGTCTTCCTATTTTTATCAACCTTGTGCTACATAATCATGATTCAGGAGAGAAGAGTGGGAGGGATGGCATAGATAGAACACCTAAAAAGAATGTTTCCAGGTTCCTAACAAAGTTTTTATCATGATGTCGCCAAAGTCTCCTGGGCATGTGAATCCTTTTTGAAGGGAAGTGGAGGATGACTGTGTGGTCTTGAAAAAGGACCCAAAGGGGGTGTTTAACAATACAATAAAACTGTTAAGTTCCTAAAGATGTGGGTTAGACAACATCACTACCAGATTCATTTGTAACTGGTTGAACAACCACACTCAACATGTAGTTCTCAATGGAACTGCATCTACATAAAGCAGAGGTCTCCAAACTTGGCAACTTTTAAGACTTGTGGACTTTGCCTGGAGAATTCTGGGCACTGAAGTCCACAAGTCTTAAAGTTGCCAAGTTTGGGGACCACTGACATAAAGGGAAGTCTGCAGTGGAGTACCCCAGGGCTCTGTTTTAGGCCCAGTACTCAACTTCTTCATCAATGATTTGAACAAGGAGATAGATGGAGAACTCATCAAATTTGCAGATGATACCAAGCTAGCAGGAATAACCAATACTTCAGAAGATAGGCTTAAGATACGGAAGAATCTTGAAAGACTTGAACATTGAGTGCTAGCTAACAAAATGAAATTCAATGATGGAAAAAGTAAGGTTCTACATTTAGGCAAGAAAAACAAAATGCACAGGTAAAGTATATGTGGTACCTTGCTCAACAGTGGTGACTGTCAGAGGGATCTTGGAGTCCTACTGGACAATCACTTAAATATGAGCCAGCAGTGTGCTGCAGCTACCAAAAAAGCCAACAGTTTTAGGCTGCATAAACAGAGGAATAGAATCAAGATCACAGAGTGTTAATGCCACTTTTTAGTGCTTTGGTAAGGCCACACTTGGAATACTGCATCCAATTTTGCTCACCACCATGTAAAAAAAGATATTGAGTCTCTAAAAGTCTCTATTGAGACTTCATTATCATTATCGTTTGCCAAATAGTCAAGCTTTGTGCTTATTTTTGGCAATCGTTTTGTATTGTTTTGTATGTTTTATAAATAAAAAATAAATAAAAAATAAAAAGAGTGCAGAGAAGAGCAACAAAGATGATTAGGGGACAAAGATGATTAGGCTAAAACATATAAAGAACAGTTGTTGGAATTGGATATGTCTAGTCTGATGAAAAGAAGGACTAGGGGAGACATGAGAGCAGTGTGCCAATATCTCAGGGGCTGCCACAAAGAAAAGGTAGTCAATCTATTCTCCAAAGCACCTGAAGGCAGGACAAGAAGCAATGGGTGAAAACTAATCAAGGAGAGAAGCAACTTAGAACTAAGGAGAAATTTCTTGACAGAACAATTAAAGAGTGGAACAACTTGCCTCCAGAAATTATAAATGCTCCAACACTGGAAGTTTTTAAGAAGAGACTGGATAATCATTTGTCTGAAGTGGTGTAGGGTTTCATGCCTAAACAAAGGGTTGGATTAGAAGACCAAGATCCCGTCCAACTCTGTTATTCCTGTTCTGTTCTGTTCTATCCTACTCCTGGTGTAAGGAGTGCTGATGACATCATTCCATGATGTGATACTGTTGCCTTTTTTCTGCTCTCTTACCTGTTGGAGGAGTCTTTGCTAGTCTGGGCCCCTCCATTAAGCACTGAGCTAAAATTGTCATGATCCTCAATAGGGAATAACCGTTCTGGTTGAAGATTATGGAACCATAATTTAGCAAATTGCAAGAGTATCAGAGAAGATTGGTCTGGATTGTGCAAAGTCTATGTTAGGGGCTCCCATGTATAACAGGCTAAATCCAAATGCAATTACCTAGTTTGTAATCCTGTGTGCTGTAGAAACCCACTATGTATGTAATTAGGAGGTTAATTTACATTTCAGTGAGTTGTTTAGTTAAATAAATCAGGGATTAGGGTGGACACAGCCAACTCCAATGAGCTGGATTGCCCAAAATACTTTTCTGATTTGTTCAATATTTCATACCTAGTAGGGCCACAGACAAGATTGCCAGGTCTGAAAAGATTTGGTGTATGAACGCTTGCATGGTGGAAGGGTGTCATTCCCCTTTTCTGCCATGGCATGCTCAGCTGCTGGTTATTGACCTCACTGTGGCAGGCTGGATCTCGTTTATCAAGCCACTGGCGTGAGGGCCCTTTGCCACCAGAGTCAGCCGCCTGCCCTGACACTCTTTAAATTGCTTTCTGCTGAGCCCAATTTAAACAGCGTGAGGAGACTGCAAAGCAGGCCAGGCTGACAGCTCAGGGACCTGCCTGCACCTTGGGAGCCCTTAATAAAGAACAGCTTCCCCATGCAGCCGCTGGGCAGAGAGCCAGCCTGCCACCGGCTAGCCTTGGAAATGGGCTGGGAGAGGTGGGGCAGAGAGCACTAATTACCTTAGGTATCCCCAAGGAGGACAGGCTCATTATCACCAATTAAGGCCAAAAGCCTTAATTGATACTGCATTACACAGCATAAAGTGATGATGAGGATCTGTATGTACAGGACAGAGCAGCAGTGGCATGAAAGGAAGAGGAGCAACTCACCATTCCAGTCCTAGACACAAACATACTCCAGTGCATTTCAGAAATGACTTACACTATTTTATGTATTTGAGCTGTATCCCCTTCCTCCCCTTCCACTGGCATCAACAATTAAAAGATCCATTTAAAGACCAAATGCCTCTATTTAAATTGATCCTGGTTAAGTTATAATCTCAAGTAGATATCAAAACAAAACAAAACAAAAAAATCCACAGCCATTAAGATTCAAAACAATCAGGAGAAACATAAAGATCTCCCCAGAGAGCCTAAAGATTTGGGTGAATAAGATCCATTCTTGCAGAACGCTGGGGCTTAAAAAGGAGGAGAGGAGCGTCCCTCAAGTCAACACACTTCTTTCATTGTAATTTAAAAGGTTTCTGTGAGTAGAGCCACCGAAGGCTGAGAAAGTCTGGTTGAGGTAAATGTGTATTTACAAAATACTGGATGTATTTCCTTAGAGGCAATTGTGCAGTGTAGTAGGTATTTTTCTTTACTTTGGTGTAGTAAAATTCCTCATTTATCTGATGGCTTGAAGATAGCCACTGCAGCTTACTTAGTCATAGTTTAAAAAGGCTTGTGATGAATCACTAGCAGGAGTGATGAATCGCTTTGCAATTCATCTTATTTGGTACAGTGCCCAGAAACTCCGCCTAAGATATTGGGAAAAGCCAGATTCCAGGGCCCATTTACTGAACGACTCTGGGCCAGTCAGACTTTGGCCTCAACTCCTTCTCCTTCTCAGAGAATAAAAGGAAGGACTTTCCTCGGATGCCGGGCTCAGAGAGAAAGTCAAATCAAGATGTGCATTACGCCAAAGCAGCTAATCTTTCACACCGGGGGCTCCTATGAGCCTCCTGGCTGCACCCGAGCGCCTAACTCCGCACGCGTCGTTCCTGCATTCCCGCGACATGGGCGGCTACCCGGGGGCTTTTTCCCGCCCTGCGGGCCGCCGAGGAGAGTCCGTTTCGAAGTGCACCGTTTCACGTGCAACCTTCACATTTCGTTCAGCCTCCGGCCTTTTGACTATCGCATTAAGAAAAACAAAACAAAAAAAACCTTTGCGGAACAGCAACCCAGTAAACACTTGACGCTTTAACCCTCCCGCCGGCTCCTCGCAATACCTGCGGGCTGGCATCTCCTCGCTTGGCTTCCTAGAACCCCATGAACCCCTTGCCGGCCTTTCCGTCGTGCGCTGTGTGTGTGTGTGAGCCTGGAAGAGCTCCTGTTGCCCAGTTGACGGGGGACCCTCCGGGGGCTCAATTTCGTGATGTACGAGCCGTCCGCCAAACGTGGTCTCTACCCAGGCGTGACGCTAACAGTTCCCGGCGACGGGCTCTATTATGCTAACAAATCTATTATCCTCCGCGCCTTTCCGTGCCACGCTCCGTTATCCCCAACAATCAAGTCAATTTTTGTTTCAATAAAGCCCTGCCGGGGCCGCTCCTTTGCCTTGCTTACATTTACCGAGGAGACATGTTTCCGATTGCCCCGAGGGGGACGCGTGTTCCCACCTACCCTTTCCCTAGAACCACAAATGGCCCTCATTCCTCCCTCCACCTACCCAAATACCAACCCCAAAATCTGCTGTTGTTTCATCCGGTGCTTACACACATAAACATACCCCGTTTTCTTTCTGGGTTTCTATCGCCGTCCAAGGGCAATTTTCATCCAATTTAGGCCCCGGCGTGGAAGCGCTTGCTTGATTGCAGGCGCGCCCTGGATTAAACGGCGAGCAGGCCCAGCCGCCCGAAGCCCATCTGTATTCATTTGCACAATTCGCTTTCCAAACCTACTCCAGCTGCCTCTGACATGCCAATTTGTCTCCTGATCCCGTCACAACAGAATAATTGAGAGGAAAGAACCACAGTTTAGCCCTCGCAATTGGAAAGTTCCGCCACTTCCCTTTGCCGTCCAACCTGCTGGGGAAAAGGGAGCCGCCAAACTCGGGAGGCCTCAGCCGCTCCAGAGGGCGTCAACTTGCAGCAAAGCATTTTCGGGCCGAGCCAAGGTTGGGCAGTGAAGATCTGAACCTCTGCGTCTGCCTTAGAGTCAGTATTGACTAGTCCCTGCGGATTTCTTGGCAAGGTGTTTCAAAATTGGTTTGCCCTTGCCTCTTTTCTGGGGCTGAGAGAAAGTGACTGGCCCAAGGTCATCCAACTTTTAAAAGTTACACCTCCTAGTTTCTAACCTAGAGCTTTTAACTGCTACACCAAAACTGGCTCTCCTTCCTTATTAAGAGACAGGCCTGAAATACAATGGGTCTATGACAACTCACCACTGCCAAGTGGCCATGGCCAATTCACCGCGGGACAAGAGTGACATTAATATGAAAGAAATAGTGGAATAGAATCAATCATTAAAGAAAGGATGTCAAAGAGGGACAAAATGAAATATAAATAACAAAAATTAAAATAATATTTCATTTTTTAAATTAATTTTAATTTTTAAATAATCAAATTGAATTGTTGAATTGTTCTACAGTGAGTTGGCTGCGGCTAGTTGTCCCATTCCAAAATACAGTCCAGAACCCCTTTCCATTGGCTATCTTGGTAGGATTGCTGGAAAATGTAGCTTTCAGCTCTCCCAGACCCAGATGCTCCCCATCCTTTTTAAAGTTGAGGGAGCAGGTGAGGAGTGCAGCCAAGCAAAACATTTAAAAACTGGAGAAATGCTCAATTGTTAAAGATTGAATGCCCTCAGAGGGAGTATTTGCGTATCAGAGAAATGGGGAAAGAGTGAGAATATATTACAGCTTATACCCAATTTTCTAGTGTACCTCCTCCCCTTCTCTAATCTTCAGGACTGTTCTAAAACTGTTTACGCAGATTAATATATATATATTTAGTAAGCTGAAGTATAAATGCAAATGCATGTAGACACATACATACCACATTAAAACGTTAAAAAGATGGAGCTCTTGCCAGGAAACAAAAAAGGAAGGGGAGCTTGAGAGCTGAGCTGTACATGGATGCACACAAGGAGTAAAATAGTGTGTATTATTATCTCTGCCTTCTTCACCTTAAAACACAGCCATCTTTATCCTTGTAATCTGCTGGTCTTTATTTAGTTTAATATTTTATTACACATCTATCCCTTTGTAGTTCCAGGAGCTCAAGACAGTTTCTATGGTGATTTCTCTGATCCACAGAACAGCCTTGTGAGGTAGCTTGAATTGCCACTGAGTGCTTGTCTTGAAACTCTTGAGGTTTTTTGGATTAGAATGGACTTAAAGTTGACCTGTCTAAGTGGTCATTATGTGAATATCACTTGCAAAGCATAGCTAGCTCAGCTCTAAGATACATTTACTGAATAGGTTGGGGTACTCTTTTCCGGCTATATTGGGGCACATCCTATTTTCTTCTGGAGTCATCAGCATTGTACAAAACACAGAAAACAGCAAGAAATAATAAGCAAAAAAGTATACAATGGGAAAAAGAGAAAAAGATGATGCCAACAATATTTACTTTTACTCTTACTCTTACTTTGCAAGCCATCCTACATCCATAGAACACATATTGCTTGTTCTTTGAACTTCTCATCTCTCTTTAAGGATCTCAGTGTACTCATATACTTTTTTTTGGTATAACTTGAATTGTTCACTTTCCATTGTCAATCATAATTAACAGCACCTTAGGTTTCTTGATGCATCATACAATTGAGCTAATATTTACTGCAAATCATTCTGGTTCTCAACTAATAACAAAGCACATTTTTATACAACCAACACATTTCAAATGTAATCCAGTAATTTCTTACAGATTTATCCATAAGTACTTTGAACAACCAAGATGCCATCCATGTCTTGCTCTCTGTTCAGTGGTGACCTATTATCTAAGCGTTCCATTTATTCTGACACATGCTTCCTTTCCATTACTCACTGCCTTTACTTCATTCAGCAACCAACCTTCAACTCCATATTTAATGCAAAAGAGTCCATAATTCACGTCTAATCATTTTATCATATGCTTTCTCTTAAATCAATGGTGTCCAACACTTTCTTTCTCACCTACATACAGTTTTGTTGCTGAAGAGCAAAAATCTGTCTGCATACTCTGCTTGGTTTAAAATCACAGGGAGCTTTCCATACTTTGTTCATTGCCACTTCTTGTACCATTTCGTCCAAAATTATGCTAAATCTTTTTTAAAATACATTGGCCTACTTTTCTGTAGCTTTGAAATTTACTTTTACCATATTTTCCTTGATATAAGAATACAATGTCAGGCACAGATATAGTCTTTAAACCTGTTAGACAAGTTGCTCAGACACTGCATAAGGAAATCACATCCACATCTGAATATTTCACAAGTGAAAAGACTTAAACTTGCAGCCTTATTTTGCAACATTCTCACATTATGTCTTTCTTTTCATAAGTTTTTTTTCTTGGATACTTGCAACATATGGTGCAATTCTATATTGAAATGAATTGAATACTTTATTTGGCCAAGTGTGATGAAACATACAAGGAATTTCTCTCTGATGCAGAAGTTTTCAGTGTACATGCAAAGCAAAATAAGTAAAATAATAAATAAAATAATAATAATACCACCAATAAGAGGGGAAGTAAAGAAGATAATAAGGATAAACAATAATATTACAGCCATGGATATTACACTACATGGATAAATATACATAGACAGCACTGTGAAAATTAGGTGTTCAACAAAGTGATGGGACCAGGTGAAAAAACTGTCCCTGTGTCTATTTGTTTTGGCTTGCAATGCCCTGTAGCGCTGTCCTGAGAGGAGGAGTTGAAACAGTTTATGTCCAGGATATGAGGGATATGATATATTCTCAGTCTTCCTTCTGATCCATGTAATATACAGGTCTTCTGTAGAAGACAGGCTGGTTGCAATTGTTCTTTCTACAGTCTTAACTTTCCATTGGAGCTGCTGTACCAAACCCCAGACCGTTATAGAAGTACAAATGACAGACTCAATAATTCCTCTGTAAAACTGTATCAACAGGTCATGTGGCAGTCTGAGCTTCCTGAATTGAAGCAGGTAGAATATTCTATTGAATGTTCTTCCTGCTTCAACACAGGAAAGTCAGACTGCCCCAGGAGCTGTTGATGCCATTTTACAGAGAAATTATTGAGTTAAAATTATTCTGTATAGAATGTCCTTCCTGTTCTTTTCAGATTGAAGTCACTAAGATTTCTATATAAATCTTTAAAACATTCCTCCCAGAATTCCTTCATTTCAATTTCATGCCAAATCATGTTGTGATGTTTATTTTTTTATTCCAATTATTTTGCTGCTAATACTTGTTTAGTCCACTTCACTTTCAAAACACTTGATTTCTATTAAAATTGCTGTGCATTTTCTCTTCCTCTTTTAATCTCAATCTTTTCTTTTTCTTTGGCAGCATTCTATGCGATTATCTTTCTCTTCACATATGTACCTTATTTTGCTGCTATTTTCCTCTAAGTGTTTTTTTCTAGCCACAATAGGAAACATACATTCTTGTTCATATTTACTATTAACTTAACTCCACCAACTTTTCTTGCAGTCTGTAACATCGTTCTTTTCATTCTGTTCCAAACAGCTTCCACATCCTCTTTCCTTGCATTCACTTTTATTCTGTTGTGATTAATCTAATAGTTTTTCATAAAGACCTCATACATTCTATTAATTTTGTTTTCTTTATTTCTGTTGTTTTTGGATATGTTCATTTTCCTCCAAGATCCACAACGAGAAAAATGGTCCGACACACATTCAGAACCTCTCAACACCCTTTTATCCCTCATTAGTTCTCTCAGTCGTTCATCATGAACAACTAAATCAATCATGCTTTTAGACTTACATTAATTTCTTTGTCATAGACATGTTTAAACAAGATATCTGAAAGAAATAAACCTGTTTCTAAATGGTTGCTTACTAAATCAGCCACTATTCTCATTCATTCTTGGGTCTCTAATTGACCCAATCAGGTTTGCAATACTATCTTGACTTCTTGCAATCATCCATTCATGCCAGCTAACCAAATTCTTTTTTTCTTTGCATTGCATTCATTCAAAATATTATGCATTTCCCCCCAAAGTTTCATCTCTGATTCCTCAATCACTACCATTCACTGAAGGATAGCATGCAACTATCACCCGTCTATAGATTCTTAGTTTTATGTACACTCCAGCAACATAAATCACATTTATTCATACCTTCTGACATAGATATTATTTCAATTCATAATTTAAATCTAGACCATTTTCCCATCTGTATTCATCACCTCCACCCTACAAGATTGACCTCTTTCTCTTACATCTTTCCATTTTTCACCTATGGACACACAACATGTGTATTTGTCTCTCTTAATTTCATTCATTAATTCATGCTTTTTTAATGATCCTCTTACACTCCATGACATATCCACATTTCACAGGCCCTGTTTGCTCAATATGGCTTTGGTCAACTGAAGCATTCACATGGTGCTTTTAGTAAGACAGAGGAGGTACAGAGTAGATATGAGCTGTACTTTCATTGTGCATTGGCTGCCAACGGTGAGGCAATAGTGAGCAGTTATGGGATTTCAGGAGTGATACACCACAAGCATAGTTTTGCTCCGAGTGGGCTTGCTCAGTGGTATGCAGGATAGGATTTCTAATCTGGAAACTACCTTGCAGACCAGCCAGGGATGGTATTCAGCAGGTTCTGACCAGTTCTGGAGAAACCAGTAGTGGAAATTTTGAGTAGTTTGGAGAACCGGCAAATACCACCTCTGACTGGCCCCGCCCCCATCTATTCTCTGCCTTCTGAATTCCCGCTGATTGGCTGGGTCTTTTGTTTTTCTTTACAAAGGAGAACAGAGCTGGAAAGCAAGTTAGTGGGGTGGGGAAGGAATATGAATTTGCAGTAACCTTTCCCCTGGAGTGGGGTGGGAATGGAGATTTTATAGTATCCTTCCCCATGCCCACCCAGCCACACCACAGTCACCAAGCCACGCCCACAGAACTGGTAGTAAAAAAATTTGAATCACACCACTAAGACCAGAGTATTGTTGCTCACATCTCTGACAGGAAACAGAATAAAGCTTAAATTACATTGCCAAGCTCGACGAAAACATAGCTCTTGCTCTTCCCTTGATTCCTTGCCTTCTGTCTCTTAATAGTCTACATTATATTCACGATCAGCACATACAGCGGCTTTTATGTAACATATTCTTTATGGTAGATCGAAAGCTGGGTGTCTTTGGGATAGAGATGCCCCAGTATACATTTATCTCCTTGCAACTTTCAGCCACAAAAAACTTAAGCATAATTAGGTTTTTAATTATTTGTATGTATCTATTCTCAAAGAATTCTCCATAGCAACATCTCTTCATTTTATGTTCTCATCTTCATGCTTATAAGGGGGACTGAAAGAGAGAAAACTAAAGTTATCCACTTAGCTTTGTGATTAAGACTTGTATCTGGATTTCTCAGCTCCCAATTCAACCCCATAATTACCCCATTACCCATGTTTAAATGTTGAAAATGCTGTCAGAAATGGTCACGCCAAAATAAGGAGACCTTGTACTGGAATGGCTTAACTAACACATGAAAAACCCCTGTACCTTTTGTTGCTGCTCCTTTTCTTAAATATTCAATACTCAGCGTTATTTTCCCTCTCAAGAAGAATACACCTTTTCTGAAGTTACCATAGTTACTATGTATAAGTAAATGTTAGAAGTTAAGACCACTAAAAATGTATGCTTAAAAAGTGAAAAATAAGAGATGATGGATAAATACATAATACTTTTTAATATGGGACATATATATATACATGTTTTCTTAAGTTTTCATGGGTACTTACATGTATGGTATTCAACTTTGTTCGGGTGTTTTCAGGCTTCTGTATTACAGTACAAAAGCCTGATGATGGCAGATGAGATTCTCCCGAAACGTTGCTACAACTTTAAAAGCACAACTATAATGATGTGGGAAAATACCCGAACAAAGTTGAATACCATATGTGTGTGTGTGTGTGTGTGTGTGTGTGTAGGTCTAGCTGTGTTCAGGTCTTTTCCCGTGTAAGATTAAGAGTATCTTGGCGACGTTTCAGCAAGGTCCCTCTCGCCATCCTCATATATGTATGTATATATGTATATGTATATATGTCCTCAGGCTGGTGCTTTCTGCTTTGTGCCAGTGTAAGCAGTATGTGATTGGAGCTGCCATCTCTCTATAAATACTGGTGGGGGTTGCTGGTGTGCCGGGCTGGTTGATCGCACTGCTGCCTCTTGATTGGTGGATGGAGTTGATGTTGGTATAATGGCCTGTGTGATGGCCTTGTGAGTTTTGTTGTGGAGATATCCTGGATCTTGTGCTGTAATCTCCTGGGTCAACACCTGTAAAAGTCTGACTCACAGAAGAATACAGTACAGAAGCCTGATGATGGCATATGAGATTCTGCATATGAGATTGTGCCATACATGTAAGTACCCGCGAAAACTTAAGAAAACATATATATCTAAATATATGTGTGTGTGTGTGTGTGTGTGTGTGTGTTTGTGTGTGTATGTATGTATGTATGTGTATATATATATATATATATATATATGTTTTCTTCACAAAGAGTTCTGCCGCTGGGAAGGAGGGCCCGCCTGTCCTCCTTCCCGGTGGCAGAGCTATCACCAAGGCAGCGAGCGCCTCCCCGCTGGACCATCCGCTCATCCCGCCAGGGGCACACCAGAGCCGTGCAAGCTGGGCAGAGCCGGGAAGGCGAGCTGCAGGTGCGTGCATGCCTCCTCCTGCCCATGGTTCCCAAATCTCGCCCAGGCGAGCAGCGCTTCACTTGCTGTGCAAAGCCGTGGCTTCCTTACCTCTCAGCAAGCAGAAGGAACTGGCTGCAGCCTCCTCCTCCTCAGCCGCAGCGCAGACCTTGCAGGGAGAGAGAGAGAGGGAGAGATCCTCTCAGGCGAGCGCTTTCCCTCGGAACTCGGCGATGGGAGCATCTGAAGCCAAGTGTCTCCTCAGGGCTCCAGTTGCAGAGAGGAGCCCTGGCTGGCCGCACGTGGCTGTGCCAAACTCAACAGTGTTCCTCTAACACCGCAGCACCAAGGGAGAAGGAAAAGGTCTCCCAAACCCCAAGATGTCGCCACCTGCCCACCCGAGGATGCAAAGGGGGGAATTAAGTCACCCCTGAAAAGACGGCCTAGCCGTTTTTTCTGGGGTCAAAAAAATATAAGGCCCGGCCTTATAATGTGAGAAACACAGTACATATTTATTCAAAGGCATGGCAATAATTTTTACTTCACTTTTATTATTTCTGATTTTAAAAAATCAAACATGTTTATACCTAATGAACAGTTGGTCCTGTCTAAAGGGCACCTCCAGATAGCCAGTGACCTTTCAACTAGTCCTTCAAGCAACACAGAAAAAATGTTATTTTTATATGCCAATAGCCATTTCTCTTCTGCTTCAGTAATATTTCACATTACAATTCAAGAAATGAGGTCATCTTTGTGGTAGTTCTCTTGTCCCCATAAACTTCAATCATTTCCTACTCTTCCTGTGAGAGGATAATAGTGTCATCTATTGAAGTGTCATCAAGTTGGAGTTGACACTTAGCAACTACATGATAGACTTTCTCCAGGAGGAACCTGGCCAAAGTTTGTCCTTCAGGTTTTCTAATGGTGCATCTATTTTTACTGTAACCAACTCCATCCTTCTTGCTGTTAGATATATTTTTTCCTTCCATTTTTCCCAGTATTAGAGATTTTCCAACAAAGTTAGGTTTTTACATAATGGGTCCAAAATTGAACCTGATCTTCTGAACCTGGGATGAGAATCTGTTTTGATTTATTTGATGATCCCTGGTAAGAGTCTTCTCCAACTCTAAATTTCAAAGGCATCACTACCAGAGGTGGTATTCAGCAGGTTTTGACCAGTTCTGGAGAACTAGTAGTGGAAATTTTGAGAAGTTCGGAGAACTGGCAAATGCCACCTCTGATTGCCACAGATAAGGATGCTTCCCCTCTGGTATGAGAAAAGTATTTTTCATACAGGTCCTTCAGACATTTGGGGACCCCTTGTGTTCTTGTCTTCTGTGTTTTGCTCTGTCTTGTCGACTTCAAAGTATTCTACTCTGGACACATTCTGCGAAGACCCAACTCTCTGCAGAAGGCTCTAATGTCAGGAAAGATGGGAAGGAAGAGAAGAAGAGAATAACCAGCAGCAGTTGGATGTGATGGATGCCCAGTTGGAAGACCAGGTTGGAGACAGATCATCATGGAGAAAATCAGTTGAAAGAGTCTCTGGAAATTGAAAATAACTTGATAGCACATAATCAAACAGTCAACTTGCCTGCAGAAGATTTATGGAAGATTCAAATGCTTACATGCTATTTTGTGGTGTTGATTACCTAACATCCTATGGAAGAGATAATTTTTTTCCAATGTGTGCGCATGCATCATAAAAACATCCATTGTTTGGGAAATGTCAAGGTTGCAGTTAAAAGCATTTAGTTGCATAATGGGTTCTGAGAAATCTAAGAGGAAGCCCTTTCTAGAATCCACAGTATCCAGGATTACAACTTCTCCCTTGACAACAGTTAGAAAGACACAGAGGGGTTTTTTGTTGCTCTTGCCATTACTTTTAAGAAATAGAAAAAGGCAAGAGGGAAACTTTGCAGGCAGGATAATGTGTAGTTTGGAGTGATGGCTGATTTCTTCTCGGAGTAAATCAGATTTTGAACACTTGGAACAATCTAAAGTTTTGTTTTCTTGCAACTAGTTTTGATTTGGAAGCACATTCTCCAACATGTTGCTTTTCTTACAGAATAAAACTTGCCCCATGCAATCTCACTGTGAGATTAATCTCCAGTCAGAATTTGGAACCTGGGGAATTGGAATAGGTGAGGGGCTGTGATTTTTCAATTCCTTACCAGGAACAGAATTTCAGCATTTTTTTCAGTTCCATAGTAATGTGGGAGATTCGGGACAAAACTAATGCAGATACTTTTGCCAAGTATTGGTTCTTTCCCTGGGCTTATTGCTTTATGAAACTTGATCAGTGTTTTTATGAGACAGAAATGAATCAGTTCTGCTTCGTGATCACACCAAACATACATTTGGGTTCCTATTCAGGAGAATGACTAATGGCCCAGGAATAGCACAATATCACCTTGGGAACAATTGATGAGAGCTTTCTCACTTACAAACATTGCCTGCCTCATTTAAATGGCTTTGTGAGGAAAGCCATAAGGGTAGTTTTGAAAAACCCAGGTGTTGACGCACAACTAATCAGAAACAATTTGTTTGGTGAGATCACGAATCTGATGATGTTTTTTCAAGTACTTGTTGTAATATATAGATATCTAGTTTGCAATGTGCATAACTTCAGTTCAGTATTTATTCCTCCCTAATACTGCATTATGTATATTCATCAAAGCTTTGGTCTTCATAATTTATTGTTGGGTATTCCTTTTCTTAAGAGAGCCAGTTTAGTATACAAGTAATCCTTGAATTACCATAGTTCATTTAATGACCATTCAAAGTTACAACAGTACTGAAAAAGTGATTTATAACCATTTTTCACACTTACGACTTTTGTAGCAGCCCCATGATCATGTGATTCAAAATTAAGATGCTTGGCGACTGTTGCTTATTTCCCAAGGTCACGTAATCCACTTTTGTAACCTTTGGACAAGCAAAGTCAATGGGGAAGGTTAACCTAACAACTGTCTCACAAACTTATCAACTGCAGTGATTCACTTAACAATTGTGGCCAAAAAAAGTTGGTAGAATGAGGCAAAACTCACTTAACAAATATGCCACTAAACAACAGAAATTTTGGGCTCAATTCTGCTTGTAAACCAAGGACCGCCTCTAGTGGTTAAGGCACCAGGCTAGAAACTGGGAAACCATGAGTTCTAGTCCCATCTTGGGCACAAAGTCAGCTGGGTGTTCTTGGGTCAGTCTGTTAACCCAAAAATATTTCTCTGGTCTTTTAGAGTTGCCAGCAGAAAGGGAGTGGGGGAAATAGTGCATTCCTTAAATGCTTTCATAGATAATTGCTAAGCGGCCAAAGCTTCTGGCGTGCAAGATTATTACTGGAGAGCATGATTGAGGACTCTCAGCTATGGATATATCCCATTCGAGAATATACATCCAGGGGATGGGGGAAAACCAGGGTCAAGGGTGAAATGAATGATGTATCTCAGAGTCAGCTGCAGGCAGGTAATGGCGGCATGTTCACTCCTAATAAATCTTTTTTTTAAACTCTGAGAAATGTGGCTAGAGACTCATGATTTGAATGGGGGTGGATGCCAGAGCCCTGACACAGTCATTCTCCCTCAGTCCTAGGAAGAAGGCAATGGCAAACCACTTCCAAAGAAAACCTTGCCAAGAAAACCGCAGGGGCTTGACTAAACAGCACCTAGGAGTCCACACTGGCTGAAAGGCACAAAATAATGATGATGATGATGACGATGATGATGATGATGATGATGATGATGATGATGATAATGCTTATATATATATTTTTTTAAAAAAACTTCTCCACTCTAGGCTTGCAAAGGAACCGACTGATCCCAAAGCGAGAGCCACACACTCACAGCCACAATGGCAGAAGATGCTGATATGCGCAATGAGCTAGAAGAAATGCAGCAGCGGGCTGATCAGATGACTGATGAGGTAAAGAAAAGGACAGAAAAATAAGTGCAATACAAGGAACTGAGCACCTCTGAAAGACAGGAGGTTGAGGATACTGCTTTTTTACTTTCCTTTCATGTGTTGCCTTTGAACTGGACTAGGGGTTAAAACTTGAAACTTCCCAAAGTTACTTTTACAAGAGGCAACTGGATTTTCCGGTTTTTCTTTGAAAACATTTTTGCTTCTCATCCAAGAAGCTGAATAAGCTTCTTGGATGAGAAGAGAAATGTCTTCAAAGAAAAACCAGAAAGTCCAGCTGCCTTTTGTAAAAGCACCTTTGGGACAACCATGACCTGGATGACTGAGAACCTCCATAGACAACTTGAAACGTCCTTATTAAAGCTAATCTCTTCCCAAAGGGCAATGAAAGGAATTTCCCCAGTTGCACCTGATAAAATAATGAACATGCTTGGATCACCTGGTTTTTCTGCCATGTCGCCCTCATACTGCTGCCATTCTTACTTTAGGCAGCCTTAGGTCATCCTTGGCTTTTTAGCTCTAAAGTTGCATTTTCCCCTTCAAACTGGCAAAAATGTGCAGCAGTTTTATTCTTGCTGCAGTCTGATAGGCTTCACCAGGTTGGTGTTTCAGTCAGGGTGTGGCTAAAGGGTGGGATCAGCTTACTAACTATGGGCCATGTTAGGCATTTTTTCTTGCCCCTGCAGTCCTTGGACAGTGTCCTATGGGGCAGTGGGGAAAGAGATCCAACCTCTTCCCCATTTCCTATTTCTCCAAGCTGGCCTCTCCTTTTGAAAGAAGCATAAGCCCAACCAACAAATAACAGGCCTTTCCTACTTATCATCATTTGGCTGGGTTAATCTTGTTTGAAAATAGCCCAAGAAACAACTGATAGGGCTTTGATGGTTGAAGGGTGGAATGTGAAATAATATCTTCTCCATAATGGGTATAAGGGCCTTCAGTTTCTAATTCTGAATTGATCCTTAGGGTGGGAGAGAAGGCAGATGAAGCTGAAAGAGCCAACCACAGGCTTTTTTTAGACAACCCTTTCAGATTTGGCATCTGATCAATACTTTGGGATCCAAAACCTGATGGGCAGAGCTGATTCCCTCTTTATTCCTGTGATCTCTTTAGGGGTAGAACTGGCACAGTAGTTAGAATGCAGTATTGCAGGATAATTCTGCCGACTGCCAGCAGTTTGATTCTCACCTGGTTCAAGGTTGACTCAGCCGTCCATCCTTCTGAGGTTGGTAAAATGAGGACCCAGATTGTTGGGGCCAATAGGCTGATTCTGTAAGCTGCTTAGAGGGGGCTGGAAAGCACTGTGAAGCGATATATAAGTGCTATTGCTGTTGTTATTGGGAGTTTGGGCAAAGCCTGGGAAAGCTTTTGACAGATGGCTAAGCCAACAAATCTAACATTTCTTTTGTACCTTCTTTTCTATTCATCGAATTCTATTCCAATTAAGGAATGTGGTGGGTGGAAGTTCTTCACCTGGGGATATTTGGAGGAAAGAGAAGGAAGCAAACCTGGGGGAATCTTCCACTTGTTTTCCTTAATCTGCCTCAGTACAAATAATAAGGAGAACATTAGTATAGTTGGAGTGGTGGATGGCACTTTGACCTACAAGGAAAAGCTCATTATAGCAAAATAATTCGAGCAGGAACACTACCCAAAAGGAATACTGCCCAAAAGGCATATCTATGTTCCATAACTGGATCACAACGTTTCACTGAAGATAAAAGAATGCCTTGGTATTATTCATACATAGCCTTTTCTGCAGTGACAAATAGAATAAAAGTTCTATTATGTTTATAGGAGGTGTTACTAAAGATCAGACATTTATATGCAGAAAACTAATATTTATCAACTTCCTCTAGGAATCTAACAGGGTAAATTAAATTAAAGACTAAAGAGACCTTTGATCTGATGCAGCAAAGTTCTCCTTATGCTTCTGCTAGCTATTGATTTATCTGTAAACATCTACAATATTATTTGGCACCTGGAACATTATTTCAAGTGAGAAAACTGAATAGCTTTCTACTAGAAATCAGACTGCCTTCTAAAATTGGTTTTCTGTATATTTTAAAAAGTGAATTGTGCAGAGAGCATCTGGAAAATGAAATGACACCATTGTTATTACTGTATAACTTTATTTTACCATGTTAACTTTCTTATGAATGTTATGCTGTTCTTCTATTCAAATCAAATCAAGTTTATTACAGTCAAAGACCAGAGACCAGATCAAATAAAAACACTCAAGGAATATCCAGTTCAAAATTCTAGAATAAAATAATAAATAACAGACAAAATCTATGTTAAAATCGTAATTTGGCATCCAATCTGTCTGTTACACATGGCCTAGCTATACTATCATATCAATTCTTAAACTGTGAGGTCCATAATCATTAAATACTAAAATGCAAAAGAGTAGTAATGCAAAAGGGTTTCCTACATTAGTTGTATAAAATGGCTATGGTGGATCAATCATGTGTTCCCGACAAACCCTCAGTGCTGCTAACCACTTGATAGTTCTTCTATTGTATTTTTTACTATCAATTGCCACATGTTTATTGTTAGCTACTGAGAATCTGTGGATAGCAGCAGGTATAAACAAAATAAACTCCATCCACCATCAATAAGATGAGATATAGATTCTTAAATAAATAAATGAGGTTATAATGCAGTGTTTTCCCCAAAATTGAAGAAATGTGATTTGAGTTTCTTTCTGACTTTCATACTTAACATTTGTCCAAGAATAATTTTTGAAATTCAGCCATATGTGAAGCAATCATAGTTTATGCAATCTTAGATCAATTATTCTTAGATTACTCTATATTACACGGTTGCTCTGAGAATAAATCCTAAACTCCTTGCAGGGGAGATATAATTTAAACATAATAAATTGGATCTTCTCTACAAACAGGAGATAAACATAATACTATTGATTTTATCTTCTCATTTTTTATGTATTTAAGAAATGTATTGTCTGCCCTCAACCTTAGTGGTTCTAATGGCTTCTAATAAAAACGATCGTAAAAGCATAATAAAAGGATATAAAAAAGAAACATTCCTAAAATTAAAACATGAGTACTAAATAAGTTTCTACATTCTTCCTAAATGATAACATGGATGGTCTTTGTTCCAAAACACAGATCCTATCCCCGAAAAAGCAGGTTATCCCCAAAAAAGTAGGTTAATTTATTATCAATGGCAAATGTTTCTGAGCCCAGATAGATACAAATTGTTAATGTCTGTGTAGGATGGAGTATTTGACCAATGTGCTTGGTCTTACCAATATATAATTGAAAACATTTTGTTCGTCTTAATATTCTTTTGTTTCTTTTCTGCATTAGTCCCTTGAAAGCACCCGTCGTATGCTGCAGCTTGTCGAAGAGGTAAGACTGTTATGATTTATCTTGACTCTTCCTCCTGGCTAACCGGAGCTGAGGCTTCTCGGTACATGATAAAGCATATCTATGTTAGATTTACATAATGATTTTTCCAAACACAAAGAAAATGGTTATTTTAAAATGTTTTCTTTATGTGAGTATATACACACACTGCTAACATAAATCTAGGTGTTTTTATATGTATGTGCCTCCCTGTGAAACCATGACTGATTCTGATAAGGAGCATCCCATGTAAATCTTTTGGATATGACAATACATATATATTGGATATTGTCATATCCAAACTGGAACGCCCACTAGTGGGTGGTAGGGACCAGGTTGACTACCACTGATTTAAACCAATGGGATTTAAGTTAGCTACTTTAAGCCTCACTAATTTCAGTGGTTCATTTGATACATGATTAAAACCAGATCACCTTGAAAACGGCATTTATGTATACACATCCATCCCACTGTTCCCTCTGATGGCCATCAGTCTTATGCAAAATACTCAAAATGAATTTTAAAAAATATTGGAAGGGAAAAAAATGAAGGTAGGAAATGGATGGGGGAGAGAAAATGGAAATATAATTAGATCTTGTTTTTCACTACAAATCACACAGGTAGTCAATGACTTATGACCACAATTGAGCCCAAAATTTCTGTTGTTAAGTCAAAGATTTGTTCAGGGAATTTTGCCCCATTTTATGACCTTTCTTGCCACCATTGTTAAGTGAATCATTGCAGTTGATAAGTTGGTAACATGGTGGTTCAGTGAATCTACCTTCCCCATTGACTTGGCTTGTCAAAAGATTGCAAAAGAGGATCACATGGCCTTGGGTTAGGGTTGAACCCAGTTGCCAAGCATCTGAACTTTGATTACATGATTGTGGGGATGCTACAAAGGTTGTAAGTAGGAAAAATGGTCCTAAGTCGCTTTTTCAGTACTGTTGTAACTTTGAACAGTCACTCAATGTACTGTTCTAAGTCAAGGACTACCTGTACTTTGCATACCATAGTGTGGAACTTGGATACAATGGTCTTGAGTTGCACTTGTGCAAAGCATCCAAAACTTGCCCAAGCTGACCAGCATCATGTACTTATCATGAATAGGGTATGTTGCATGTGACACTGGTATGACTGAGGCCAATGGGCAAGCCTGCTCTTTCTCTGACTTATTTGGAAATGCTCTGTTACATAGCACAACACAGATTACATGCATAATTAACAGATAACAGATAACAAATAATCAGAGTTTATTTAGGGACCTTATAGGTCATCTAGTCCAACCCCCTGCCCAAGCGGGAGACCCTACTCCATTTTTGACAAATGGCAATCCAATCTCTCCTTGAAAATCTCAAGTGATGGCACTCCCACAACTTCCGAGGGCAAGGTTTCTACATAATTTCTACATGCTAGCTCTCCACATGGGACAGTTTGGTCTAGTGGTTGAAGGTCCAGGCTAGAAAGGGGGAGTCTGTGAATTCTAGTCCCATCTTGGCCATGAAAGCTAGTGGGGTGACCTTGAGCCAGCCCTACTCATGACACAGGGTTGTTGTTGTTGGGAAAATAGAAAAGGAAGACATTTTAGGTAAGTTCTCCACCTTGAGTTATTTGTAAAAATAATAAAGGTGGCACAGAAAATAAACAAACAAACAAAATCATTTTGAAAAAAAAATACTTTGAGAATGGTGGCAAAGCTATGCAAACTTCCAGCATTATCATTGGGATCAGACATCCAAGCAGATTACTTAATTAACTGTCTTAGAAAAGCCTTAGAAAACTATAAACTATAGTAATAGAACAGAGAAAATGAACAGCATCTATTTACTTGGAGTTCAAGTTGCCTGGAGACCAGACTGAGGCAACAAAACTCATCAGTTGACCAGTAATTCCAAAGCAGTTTCGTCAGTAGATTGGAGTTCAATCCTTTTATCAGCACATGAAATGAAAAGATTCCATGAATGAAGGTTATCCTTCAGGAGAGTTGAGCAGCAGTGTTTTTTTCCTGGTTTAATAATAACACCATTCATTTGCAGTAATGAACTGTGCAAACACACACACACAGAGAAAGTAATTAGAATACTGTAAAAATGATTCAAAAGTGTGTGTGTATATGTGTGTGTGTGTGTGTGTGTGTGTGTGTATCTTTGGTTATTCAGGTTTTCTTCCCATGTAAAATTCGAAGTATCTAGGCAACGTTTCGATGAAGTCTTCATTCATCATCTTCAGGATTGTTTCTTCAGCTCTGGTGCTTCTCAGAGTACTCAGATTACTGCTGAGAAGCACAGAGCTGAAAAAACAATCCTGAAGATGATGAAATGAGACTTCATTGAAAATGTTGCCTAGATACTTCCATTTTACGTGGGAGAAAACCCGAAAACCAAAGATCCACATACAAATATAAGAAAACATATATATTATATATGCTGTTTAGCTTCCTTCGGGTATTATCCACGTCATTGTAAGTTCTGTTAAAGTTGTAGGCAACGTTTCAGCAGAATCTCATCTGCCATCATCAGGCTTCTGTGTAGATGTGTGTCTCACAGTTCCTCTGTTTCAAATTTGAGCTGGTCTATCTGATTGGCTATTAACCTGGGTCTTCTGTTTCATTGGACTTGGAGTTTGATTGATTGGTGTTTCTGGTTGTTTCTGTCTGTTTTGTGGCTTTGATTGGCTGGCAACACTCTTTTCTTGTGTTGGAGACTTTCAATGCAGCTTGGTTCGTGTTGCCAGCCAGTCAAAGCCACAAAACAGACAGAAGAAACCAGAAACACCAATCAATCAAACTCCAAGTCCAATGAACACAGACCAGGTTATAGCCAATCAGAATAGACCAGCCTCAAATTTGAAACAGAGGAACTGTGAGACACACTTCCATACAGAAGCCTGATGATGGCAGATGAGATTCTGCTGAAACGTTGCTACAACTTTAACAGCACTACAATGACGTGGGATAATACCCGAAGAAGCTAAACAGCACAAATGTAAGTACCCGCGAGAGGCTTAAAAAAAACATATATATATATATATATATATATAATATATATATATATATATATGTATATGTATATGTATATGTATATGTATATGTATATGTATATATATGTATATGTATATGTATATGTATATGTAGTATGTATATGTATATGTATATGTATATGTGTATGTTATATATATATGTTATATATATATATTATATGGAATTCTCTGGTTATTCGGGTTTTCTCCCGCGTAGAATTGGAAGTATCTAGGCAACGTTTCGATGAAGTCTCATTCATCATTTTCAGGCTTGTTTCTTCAGCTCTGTGCTGTCTCAGAGTAATGTGAGCTTGCAGCTGCTTTCTTCCTTTTAACTTGCTAGTGGGGTGTGACTTGATTGGGTGGGGGTTTGGCTCTTGTTCTGATTGGTAGGGGGGTTGGCTGTGTTCTGATTGGCTGGGGTGTGTTCTGCTTAGGTGGGGGCCTGGCTGTGCTCAGGTTAGTCTTAGTTGCTGGGGATTTGACTGGTGAGCTGTGATCTGTTGTTTGGCTTCGTGTTCGTGGTCGTGCCACATCTTCATGGTGGGTGTCATTTTGCTTCTTGTATGGGTAGAGGGGTTTGAAGTGGGTAGTGGTGCAGCTGCAGTATGGCTTCTGGTTCGTGGTCGTGTCTCCTCTTCTGTGTGGGTGTGGAGTCTTTTATTCTGCGTGGAAGTGTGGTGGTAGCATCTTGTGTGGCATTGTGGGTGTGGGTCTGGTGTCATTCTTCTGTTAGGTACTCGTTTATTAATGAGGGCAGGTTTCAAATGGTTGGTAGGCGGGAGGTATCATCTCGTTTATTCATTGCTGTGTGGGCGTCTCCTCTTCGTGTGGGTGTGAGAAGAGGAGACCACGACCACGAACCAGAAGCCATACTGCAGCTGCACCACTACCCACTTCAAACCCTCTGCCCATACAAAAGCAAACTGACACCCACCATGAAGATGTGGCACGACCACGAACACGAAGCCAAACAACAAGATCACAGCTCACCAGCTCAAATCCCCAGCAACTAAGACTAACCTGAAGCAGCAGCCAGGCCCCCACCTAAGCAGAACACACCCCCAGCCAATAGAACACAGCCAACCGCCCCTACCAATCAGAACAAAGCCAAACCCCACCCAATCAAGTCACACCCCCACTAGCAGTTTAAAAGGAAGAAGCAGGCTGCAAGCTCACATTACTCTGAGAAGCACAGAGCTGAAGAAACAAGCCTGAAGATTGATGAATGAGACTTCATCGAAACGTTGCTAGATACTTCAATTCTACGGGGGAGAAACGCCGAATAACCAGAGATCCACATACAAATACTCGCGAAAACTCAGAAGCATAGCATATATATATATATATATATATATTATATATATATATATATATATAATATATATTATATATATAATATATATATATATATATATATATATATATATATATATATATATATGTATAATATATACAAGCCTGAGATGATGAATGAGACTTCATTGAAACGTTTGCCTAGACACTTCCAATTCTACGCCGGAGAAAACCCAAATAACCAAAGATCCATATATGTATATATATGTGTGTGTGTGTGTGTGTGTGTGTGTGTGTGTGTGTGCTATTCAGCTTCCTTCGGGTATTATCCATGTCATTGTAGTGCTTTTAAAGTTGTAGCAATGTTTCGCAGAATCCCATCTGCCATCATCAGGCTTCTGGTATGGATGTGGGTCTCACAGCCTTTGGTTTCAAATTCGAGGCTGGCCTATCCTGATTGGCTGGGAGTCTTGGTCTGTGTTCACTGGACTTGGAGTTTGATTGATTGGTGTTTCTGGTTCTTCTGTCTGTTTTGTGTCTTTGATTGGCTGGCAACACTCTGTTCCTGTGTTGGAGGCTTTCAGTGCAGCTTGGCTTCGTGTAAAAGGATGGCTGTTATCTGTTAGGAAGGCCAGGTTTCTCTGGGTGCCTGGTGAGGGGGTGTTTGAGCTGGAGGTATCAGAGGAGTCTGTTTGTGCCCAGGTGTTTGCCTGGCTTGTGGTGTGGAGATCTTTCTATTTGAGAGTGCAGGCTTCCAAATGATTGACAGTCTTCTGGAATAATCTCTTCTATTCATGCTTTCAGGTCTTTTTTCAATCTCTATGGCTTTTCTGATGATTCTGTGTCTGGGGTTTTCATAGTGGCTAGGGTTTAGTGCATTGAAGTTGATGTTGTGACCTGTGGTTTTCATGTGTTGGACTAGTGAGGGAGGTGCGTTCCAGCTTTTTTACTGCATTTTTGTGTTCATCCAGGCGGGTACTTATTCTTCTTTTGGTCTGTCAATGTATGTGGCGGGCATGATGCACAGGGAAGTTCATATATGCCTTGGTTTTCCAGGTCAATTTGTCTTTGGGGTTTCTAAGATGGCTGCTATTTTTTGTCTGTTTTGAAGGCAGTCTTGATGTGATGCCTGTGTAGTAGTATCTTACTGATTTTATTTGTTAGTACCTCTTATGTAGGGCAAGACAGCTGTTCCATAGGTCTGTTGATCTTCTAGGTCTCTGTTTATGTCTTGGTTGTTTTTCTGGATCAAGCTGTGATTTTGTTTTTGTGGAAGCCATTGGCTGTCAATACTTCAGTCAGGTGCCTAGTTCAGTCTTTATATGTGTCTTGTCTGCCAGGCGTTTGGTTCTGGTAATTAGTGTTTAAGCCACGGAATTTATCTGTGCTGGTGGTGGTGGGATTGGGCATTGAGGTAGCGGTTGGTGTGTGTTTTCTTCTGGTATATATGGAAGTGTCCCAGTGTGCCATCTGTTCTTTTGTAGATTAGTACATCTAGGAATGGTAGTTGTTTGTTTATTTCTAAGAAGTGGTATGAGTTTTGTCCATATGAAGCTGCGGTTTCTGCATGGGGCTGTAGTTGTTTTTGCTAAGTGTTTAGCTAGATTTTGTAATGGTGCTCCTTTTGGAGCTGACTATGGGTTCTGAGAGGTATGCCCTCTTTGTGTATTCATATGTACAAAACTCATATGTACAAAACTCATACCACTTCTTAGAAATGATCAAAGATCTACATGTGGAACAAGAAGATCTGCTTGTAGTTTCGATGTGGTTTTCACTATTCACTCAAGTTCCGATAAAAGAAACTCTTGAAATCATTCCAAAATAAATACCTAACCAGCTAAAGACCTCATGGAACTTACAGAACACTGCTAACCAACACATATTTCACAACAAAGGACAAAGATACAAGCAAATTGAAGGAGCCCCTATGGGATCACCACTGTCACCCGTCATTGCAAACCTGTTCATGTGAAGAATTCGAATCCAGAGCCCTGGCTAATGCCACCCACAAACCCAAACTATGCTAAGATACATCGATGACACATTTGTGATATTGGCCCCATGGAAAAGAACCTAAAACAATTTCCTAAACACACCTAAACAGCACACACCCCAAAAATCAAGTTCACCATGGAAATGGAAATAAACAAACAACTACCATTCCTAGATGTACTAATCTACAAAAGAAAGGATGGCACACTGGAACACAACCATATACCAGAGAAAACACACACCCAACCACTACCTCAACGCCATCCCACCACCCAGCACAGATAAATTCGTGGCTAAAACACTCAATTACCAGAACCAACGCCTGGCAGATAAGACACATATAAAGACTGAACTATGCACCAGACTGAAGTATTTGACAGCCAACGGCTTCCACAAAAACAATCACCAGCTTGATCCACAAAAACACACTAAGACATAACAGAGACCTAGAAGATCAACAGACCTAGTGGAACAGCTGTCTTGCCCTACATAACAGGTACTACAGATAAAATCAGTAAGATACTGCACAGGCATCGACATCAAGACTGCCTTCAAAACAGACAAAAAAATAGCAGCCATCCTTAGAAACCCCAAAGACAAAATTGACCTGGAAAACCAAGGCATATATGAACTTCCCTGTGCATCATGCCCGGCCACATACATTGGACAGACCAATAGAAGAATAAGTACCCGCCTGGATGAACACAAAAATGCAGTAAAAAAGCTGGAACACACCTCCTCACTAGTCCAACATGAAAAACACAGGTCACAACATCAACTTCAATGGCACTAAAACCTAGCCACTATAGAAAACCCCAGACACAGAATCATCAGAAAAGCCATTGAGATTGAAAAAGACCTGAAAGCATGAATAGAAGAGATGATTCCAGAAAGGACTGTCAATCTTTGGAAGCCTGCACTCTCAATAGAAAGATCTCCACACCACAAGCCAGGCAACACCTGGGCACAAACAGACTCCCTCTGATACTCCAGCTCAAACACCCCTCACCAGGCACCCAGATGAAACCTGGCTCCTAACAGATAACAGCCATCCTTTCACACGAAGCCAAGCTGCACTGAAAGCCTCCAACACAGGAACAGAGGTGTTGCCAGCCAATCAAAGACACAAAACAGACAGAAGAAACCAGAAACACCAATCAATCAAAACTCCAATCCAGTGAACACAAGACCAGACTCCAGCCAATCAGGATAGTCCAGCCTCGAATTTACCAAAGGCTGTGAACGACCCACATCATACAGAAAGCCTGATGATGGCCAGATTGGGATTCTGCACGAAACGTTGCTACAAACTTATTTAAAAGCAACTACATGACGTGGGGATAATACCCGAAGGAAGCTGAACAGCACACATGTAAGTACCCGCGAAAGGTTAAAAAAATACATATATATATATATATGTATGTATGTATATATGTTCTATTAAATGCACTCATAGGACATTGGTGCCATTTGCACGTTTGTGATCTAGCTCCACTGTCAATTATTAAAAAAAACAAATTAGAGCAAATAATAATAATAATTTTGGAACAATAAGTTCCTAACTTTTGCAGAACCAAAACTGAGCCATCATTTTCTAATGACTTCTTCTTCCTTCTGAAATTATCTGGTGTTGCCATGAGTTCCAAGGTGAATCATTCTGATCTGATGTCCTCCAAATAGCAACACTTGTTTTGTTTTTAACCAGCCACGTCATTATTTAAACTACACAATTACCCTCCAATAGTTCCACTATAGGGACTACAATTCTCAGAAGACCAGTAAGTATCCCCATCGATCAAGATAGGGAAGGCTCTCCTAGTTTGGTAGTACTGATGTGATATCTATTGCATTGTTTCTTCAGTACTTACGACTGTAGCCTTTACTCCTTCTTATTGCCTTTCTTCACTGTTTTACTTTGATTTGAGCTTGACTATTAGTTCTTTCACTAATTTATTTATTTCTCTATTTCTATATCTCTTTGTTTCATCTTGTTGTTCTCACTGGAATATAGAGCAAGGATGCTGGTATCAGGACCTTGGTTATGTTGGATGAGCAAGGAGGTAAGTTCAGGTTGTTTACCCCAAAAGCCCCTTTTAGGAACAGTGAACTTTAGACCAATTAATGATCTTACCAACACATGTATATACTTGGACAGGTGTTTGTTTACAGGCCTTGATCTGCAGCCATCTAAACTAGGAAGATGTGCCTAGCACATGCCTTTTTACTAAAATGAACAGAAATCCTCTAATCAGAGCTACAGTATTTAAAATTTTAACATTCCTCAATGTTTCTTTGAAGGGCAGGTTACTTTAGGGATCAGGTTCTCTGCATTCTGAAGGAAGAAGGAATTTTGATAGTGAAACTTGAACAAGCCACATAATGGAACACTCAGCACAAATGCATATAGGAAAGAGTCAGATCTCCCTATAAACCTTTCCAAAATAGATATTGGTGATTCTTTTATATGCAAGACTTTAAGTCATTCAAAATATGAAAATGTAATTTAAACACTTTTCTGTAAACTTTAAACCATTTGGATTCACTTTGGCTGCTTTTATTTTATTTCCATGTTTGATTAATTATATTAGGAATTATATTTAGGAAATATGTAATTTTTATATTGGCACAATTGGGACAGGCTATACTTCCATTAGACCATGAATGTCTCACAGATTATCTGATTCATCAAATGATGTGAGTCTCAAAATTATGAAACTGGGCTCTGATATGGATCATTTGAATGTTCAGTTGATCGATCCCTTCGATTTCTTTGGATCTTCTCCTGACTCTTTAAGTTTCCTAGATTGTTTGTTTATTTTGGTGTTGAAGAAAATTTACAAGACTCAGCTGTCTGCTTCAGCTGAGAACATTATGAATGAGAACATTAGAATTGCTTCACTGAATCAAGCCAAGGCCCAAAATGCATTTTGTTTCTAAGAGCCGAAAGGCAGTTGCCTCTGCAATACTTGGGAGGAGATGCACCCTCCATAGCTTTTGTTCCTCTATGATATTTGGAGACAGTATCGTGCCCTAATACGTGCCCTAATTCTCATCATTCTGTTGTCCATGAATTTATCCATTTCCCTTTAAAACCCTTCTGATGTAATGGCCATCAGCATGTCTTGTGATAATAATTTCCACAATTCAGTTGTGAGCTGTGTGCTTTCCAGCCTCTTTTCCAAATCTCCTTCCAATCCATGTTCTGAAGGAGAAAGAAAACCTTCTGCATACCACACCTAATTTTATAAACTTTGATTATATTGTCCCCTTGGTTGTCCTTTCCCTAAACCTGGAACTAATACATTTCCAAGAGATATTGAGGTACCATATAGTTACCACAATGGTGTCTCCCATTCAGGGGTAATCAATGATGTCAAAAGAGGTGGGGCTTTGCTCACTCAGCCCTGCCTTCCATTTTAATATTGCTGACAGTCACTTTGGACATCTGACTCCTCCCTCAATATAACAATGGTGTAACTTCTAGGTAAGTTTCTGCTTTTGAGTTTTGTGAGATTGAGAACCATTTGGCATTAGTAATAACTGGCCTTGTATTTCTTGATTCAGAAGAATAGATACCAAGAGGGGATTATTTGACCCATAGCCTGAAGTTAAATGGAAACTAAATGCTCCTAATATCACATGAAAATTATTACTTCAATTTTAGTAAGTTAATTCAAGCACAAGCTCATTTCAGGTATGCTGAGGGCACAAGGCTGGTCCTTTTTAAGACACAAACTGTAGGTATAGTCAGTTGGTGAATCTATGAATCACAGCTCCACAAATTCATCTCAAGCTTTAATTGCCCCAAATCCACTAATATATACTCCAAAATCAATGAAATTTTAAAATATCAATAATTTTCTTTGGTGGACAACCTATGGCCCTTACACTGTATTTTTTGTCCAGCAGTGCTGCTGAAATTCAGTGACACACTGAATTGCGTAGCTGCTGTTTTAATATTTAAGCCCCAGGAAGTTATCCTTAAAATGTGTATATTTTCCAGGTATGTGTGAACCACAGGGGTTTCCATGTAGAAATTAAATTGTCCGTTGCATCAGACATTTGCTCTTTATAGCCTTTCTTTTCCGAGCAATTGTCCTTGAACTGACATATAAACTGCAGCTGCTATTCTAAAGCCAACTGAATGTCATCCTAGCTGATATCATCCTTTTATGTCTGCATTAACTTTCTGTAATCATGTTTACTAAATGTACACTTGCCATTTACATAAAAAGCCATATCAAATACACAGAGTTAGAAGTCTGCAGATTTTTTTTTCTTTTTTGAAGTAATTTTGCTTTTAAAAATCCTGGAAAATCCACAACATCGCCTCGCAGTCATCTCAAGCACCCTTGTAACTCACGCTGCTCTTTCAGGATGGATTATGATGCATGGATAGTTCCTTCTTTATCTTCAACTTTCTCTTATCTCTTACCTTCCTTATAGAAATTGGAGAAATTAAAAAGAAAAAACCTCTGAAACCTCAATATTTTTTCTCTCTAAACCTATTTTGTGATTTCAAAAGGCTGGTCTTTGATTTAATGACTACAAGTTGTATTGTTTGCCCCCACCCACCCACCCACCCTCTTCTTGTTATTTAGCCATAAGAACACTAACCTATTAGTTCCTGTGCAGAAAATAGAAACAGAACCTCCTTCTTGTTGCTAATATTTCTTCTTTTCCTTGCGTTAAATGGAATTAGTCCCCCCCCCTTTTTTTTAATTAAAGTGTTTCTTCCTTATTTTGTTTCCTTAGGGTGAAGGGTGGGAACCAATGTGGCATGCTATTGAAATGAATATGTTTATGATAGTGGAAAATAATTCAGAAGGAGGTTTCTTGCAGGTTCACAATTCTGTGTACTTTGCCGAAAATAATTACTGCTAAACATGATGAGCTTTTTTTTTTTTCTACCTAAATNCCGAAAATAATTACTGCTAAACATGATGAGCTTTTTTTTTTTCTACCTAAATATTGATTCGATCGAGCTGTATGATTGTTTCTGCAATCTCAAATGTCTACTTTGTGCTATTCAGCATATCTTAATAAGAACAATGATTCTCAGCCACTTTTAAAAGGCAATCTGTAACTAATTCAAGTCTAAGCCAGCATAGGTTCAGTGGCATTTATAAAAATCACTTATTATTCTCATATAAATCCAAATAGTGGGCTTGATATTTATGTTATATTCTGTTCTAATGCAAATCAGGTGTAACTCCATTAAAGTGAAAGGAATTACATTGACCTAATAATATCTTGGAATCCATGGGGAGATCAGGTAAGCGAGAAATAATGCCCACCAATGGGGGGGGAGATGATTTTCTATTATATTGTATTATCTAACTATCCATCTATTTATCTATATATTGCATCTGCTCTGAGTCTCCCTAATTGTATGGCAGTCTATCCATCTGCTTCTCTGGACATGGAACTGGGTCCTGCACTGTATGTAATTCCTTCTACTCCACTGGGGTCACTCCTAGCATATAATATTGTCACTGACAGAGGAATAAGACCCATGGTCTTCTCTTCTTTAGAGATGGACCTCGTCCCAAAATTCAGATCTGAAGAGTCTCAGTCATTGAAAAAAGTTTGTATCTGGACATGGATCTTAACTCAGCTACTCATATCCATTCTAAATACCATTATTAACTGTACACACTTCCACCAAGCAAACCAATTACATTTTCAACCATCATCAAACTCAAAGACATTTGTAAGTGGAAGTATTGTAGATATTGTCCATGGAAGGCAATTATGTAAAACTGTTATTGATGTACACAAATGTATTACAAAGTAATAATCCCATTTCTTTATTTTTCTTGGATGTCATTGGTGTCTTAGTAACTGGATGTATTGTATTATGTTTCTGGATTCTGAAGTATTTGATAGCACTTCCATTTTGTTTTTACATTTTTGTTCTAATTAGCAGGCATCAAGCACTTATCCATATATATATATATTTTGTAGATGGATGTATGTGTGCTTTACCATCTTAGTAAAAGGGACTGGTTAATTTTTTAGCCTCTAGGGCTGCTTCCATTTTTGCTTCAATGCATCAGCTGCAATTAATGCATTGTGATGCCATCATACTAATTCTATTTCTCCATACATCATTTTTCCCCCATTTTCTGTTGAAGACAAACAGCTACAACTTTAAAAAAAAATCAATTCATTCCATACTGTCATCCCTTTGTCCTGACCAGAACAGCTCGATCGTGTTGAAGAAGGCATGAACCATATCAACCAAGACATGAAGGAGGCCGAGAAAAATTTAAAAGATTTAGGGAAATGCTGTGGCCTTTTCATATGTCCTTGTAACAAGTAGGTACTTGGTGCCAGTGCTGCTCTGTAGTGTCCAGTTCTTTGTCATGAGTGAATGTCTGAAGTTGTTTTTTTTTCTTTTGTCTTTTTTTTTCTTTGTCCCTTTCCATCTGCTTCATACTGTGGGGATAAAATGCTTGTGTTTAATCAGAACAACTGGAACGCATCGAAGAGGGAATGGACCAAATCAATAAGGACATGAAAGAAGCAGAAAAGAATTTGACGGACCTAGGAAAATTCTGTGGCCTTTGTGCCTGTCCATGTAACAAGTAGGTGCTGCCTGCCTGCCTGCCTGCCTGCCTGGTTTTTAGAGCATTCAAGGCTGGCCTCAATAGAGCCTTGTGATGCTCATCCTTGCTTAAGGCACCTGGGCAGGATGAGCATGTGGCATGCAGAGAGAACACTTCTAGTTCCAATGCATTCATCTCATAGTGTAGACCAGAGGTTCCCAAGCTTTCTGACTAACAAACCACTTTGGCCCTGTCTCCAAAAACCCCTCTTTGGCTACCGGCGACTCCTGCTTATCAGCTTTCAAATTTCCACCTTCCAGGGAATCAAGGCAGTCTCACCATTTGTTCCCAAGACACGTCTTACTGCTATTTCCTGGAAATGTGAATGCTGACCTGGTGGCCCATGGCTTCACATCAGTCCCAGTAGGGAAGAGACAGTGGCAGTTCACATGTCCCTTCCCCTCCATGGTGGTCACTGCTGGACAAGAAAAGAAGTTTGTTTGTGTTGACTACTTACTGCCGTCTCAGAGTTCAACAGTGGCTTGTGTATTTACAGATTGGGAACCACTGGTGTAGACAATAGTAGGATTATATTAGGTGGATTAAAATCAGGCATACCATTGTAAAAGTTTCACTGTAGGCCCTTTTCAATGATGACAATTTCAACATTTTAGAGTGTGTACATTAAACAATTTAAATTTCATAAATTATGACGACCCCACATAATCTTTTCTTCCTCTGAATAGCCTTTAAAGGAGTACTTCTTGACCACGATTCATGGCTCAGAAATACATAAAATGATTATTTGGATGAAATGCAAAAGGGAAAAGATGTGGAGATACATCTTGCTTTCCTGGTTGGATCCCAAGCTACGGGAAAGTAAAATATTGTCAGGAAAAAAAAAAACCTGGATCCATGTTGCTCATAGCAGCTCTCCACTGTGTAGCGTGACACCAAGAAAAAATGTTGAAATATATTAGACCTGCTTCCATATTATTGCCATGAAATAAAAGGGCAGCGTAACCAATTGGATGTATCAGCTTTAAAGCGAGAACATACAGAAGAAAGAATGTGTGCTTAGATAAAAATTTTTAGTGTGGGATGAATTATTGTACGGATGAATGATTAAAACATTTATAAATATAAAAACAGGCCTAGAATGGTGGATGTCTGGTTGCATGTGAGCATGTACCGTTGCATGTGGCCTTGTAATGTACTGTAGCTTTGGATTTATAATCCAGCCTTGGTTTATTTGCTCAGACATCTGGAATGAGTAATAATTCTAATAATTAAGTTCCATCCAGTATTCAGGTTGTTTTATGATATGTGGACAGGTTGAGAAAATTTTTTTAAAATTAAAAAATATTGGGGGGCTGCTATATTTCTTACATTTAACCAGAAAGATGGAATCCACCCCTCCCAAGTAATCCTGTTTAAAGCCCTATAAACCAGACAGGTATCTTAAAGCAGTGTTTCTCAATACTGGCTGGAGAATTCTGGGAGTTGAAGTCCATTCCTATTAAAGTTCCCAAGGTTCAGGAACGCTGTCTTAAAGTATAAAGTGAGAAGTCTAAATTTGTGCAGTTTTTCTGCACATATCCCCTTTCAGACCCAATGATTCAGTGCTGCCAGTTTGATTAAAACTTTCTGCACTGAGGATTGGCTTCCCTTCAGGGGTGGACTGCTGGGGGTTCAAAGGGATTTGGGAGAGTCCCTAGCTAAGATTCTGTGCAGTTTGGAGAACTCCCGAATCCCACTCCTGGCTGGCCCTGTCCACTCCTCCCCTCTCCTCCCAGGAGTCCTCACGTGGCCCATTTTGGATGCAGGTAAGTGCAGGGTGCACATAGAGGCTCAGGGAGGGTGAAAAGTTTCCTGGAAGTTTGGGAAGGCCAGAAATGGGCCTGTTTCCGTCTTCCAAAGAGCCTCCGGAGCCCAGAGAGGCCATTTGCACCCTCCCAGAGGCTTGAGGAAAGGCCTGGGGAGGACAAAAAGGCCCCCATCTGTGGTTCAGAAGCTGACTAGGCCATGCCCACCATGGCCACACTCACCCAGCAACTGGGCAGAGAACCCTTTGCAAAAATTTTTGAAGCCCATCCCTTCTTCCCTTACACTCAATTCCATCCCAAGTAAGCAGGGGTGGTTCGCACCTATTCGCTAGAACTGGCTGTTAACATCTAAGCAGTTCAGAGAACTGGTTGTTAGAAGAAATTACTGGCCTAATCCTGTAAGGAAGGCAGGAAGGAAACATTCTGGGGTTGCTTACAGAAACTGCCTCTCCATTAACCCTTATTACATTCTTGGCAGGACTAGACTTCCTGTCTCTGGACCATCTCTGGAGTTTTTTCCCCTCCTTTGCTGGTACTTTGCTTGTGTGGAGTGACCATTCAAAGTTACAATGGCACTGAAATAAGTGACTTATGACCATTTTTCACACTTATGACTGTTGCAGCATCCCCAGTCATGAGAGGCCAGGCGAGGAGATGCGTGCCTCGATGTGAGTGATGTTGAGTTGGCCACACCCAGGCAGTCACATTACCACCAAGCCATGCCCACCAACCAAGCCACACCCACAGAACCGGTTGTTTGAGAAATTGAATCCCACCCCTGCAAGTAAGGTTGTAGTGGAACTTCGGAGCTCAATTGTGTCATTGACAGGCAATGATGTGAATGGGAGTAGCAAGAATTCTCAGAAAATCCTAAAAAGACAAACAATACTGCTGAACATGATAAATAGTAAGTCTTTTTTTTTTTCATTCCATTCAATCATATCTGGCTCTCCAGAACTGCCTGAAGAAGTCCCTTGGCAATTTTCTTGGCATTTTCCCCCCAGAAATGATTTGCGATTGCCGCCTTTCTAGGGCTGAGAAAAAGGGTCAGGCTTTAAGATCACCCAGCTGGCTTTGTGCCCAAGGTGGAACTGAAGCTGAAACTTGCAGTCTTCCAGTTTCTAACCTGTTGCCTTAACCACTTAACCATACTGGCTCCTGTTAAGCCTATATACTTTTTTCAAGATACAAGTTGCAGAGCAACCTACACTTATTGAGAAACAAGAACCCTGAATGGGTCATGGAATACTAGACCAAATTGGTTAGTCAAATGGTGATATAAAGAGAAAAGATGTAGTGAATCAGTAACTCAAGCCGAGGTGGGCAAATGTGTGGCCTTCTAGCAATGCCTGAAAGCCACCTTCTATCAGCTACTTATCATGCACAAAGGGTTTGCAGCCCAACCATTTCTGGAGAATAGAAATAGCACTTTGACTTAGATACTGCTTTACAGTGCTTTCCAACCCTCTCTAAGCGGTTTACAGAGCCAGCATATTGCCCCCAATCTGGGTCCACATTTTATCCACCTCAGAAGGATGGAAGGCTGAATTGCCAAATTGCCAACTGCCAAATTGCCTGCAGCCGGCAGTCAGCAGAAGTAGCCTGCAGGACTGCACTCTAACCACAGTGCCACTGTGGCTCATGACATACTGTTCATGCCCAATTTGAAAAAAATGTTCCAATTATTACTGTGCAAGGGGCAATACCTAATTTTCCAAATAGCATTCCACTCTTATGCTCTGTTTAATCCAATTTAACAGCCTCATCTTACACATTAACATCAAAAACTATTGTAGCACTTTAAAGGCAGTTTTTTATTATTTTTGCATGAATGTTCTTTGGTGCACACCTTGTTAGGTTTACCAGCAAGAGGACATGCATAGGATTGGAGCTCTGCAATGTACTTGTTCAAAAGGAAGTCAATTGACTTCTGACCAAAAACAATGATTACAAAGTAACATCTAGGCTGTGAAACATGTTAGCAACTAGCCCTGCTTGAAATAAGAAGCCAAAGGAATGTTTGAACAGATGTGTTCACTATCCTTAGAAAGCTTTTAAATAGTGCCAGTTTGGGCATATATTAGAGGTTTATTAACATTACTGGACATTTTCTGTTTTGGAGGAGAGCTTGTTTTCATGTGCAAGCTTAAAGGAACATGCTTTGCTGAAACTGATGCTGTTTAGGTGGCTCTAACAACCTTCCACGTTTGACAGTAATTTCAATTTGTAATCTCCAACACTTCTACCATTAAAATATACAAGGATGCTACACGCATTAATACTGTATTGCTTGTTATTGCTGGTATGCCTGGATTTTAATTACCCTGCGGAGACTCAGTCAAAGATGGTTCCTCTGAAAAAAACTGCACATTTAACTCAAAAGATACTGTATATGACCTAATGTTTTAGATTCTCACCATAACAGAAGACCCATTTTTGCCTGCATCCCACTTGCTGTGTAGACTGTATAACTGCTAGTGTGTTAAGAAAATGTTGGACCATGGGGGCAGCTGTGCTTTCTTGAGAACGCTTCTCACTTCTTATTCATGCCTGAACCTGGTGCATGAAATATTTCTCTTTATATATAAATACATGGAGGAATTTCCCTTTCTGAGGCTCAACCGCTATACATGCTTGCATTCTTTCTTTATTTTCCTGCATTCATCCAATATGGCCTGATTTTACTTTCTGTCTCTGTGGATAAAGGTTTGTACATCAACTCTAGATCTATAGTTACTCTCTCCAAGTACCGATATATTATTAAAATGTCTTGCCAAATTGCCCCATCATGCCTTATGGCACAGAAGCCTCTGTGAATCTCCATTCTTCTCGTATCCCATTGGAGAAATTGTTGGATGTAAAAGTTCTTTGTGCCACATGATCAGGAAAGGAGCCTTGCTTAAAAGGAGGCTAAGTCTGTTTTTGTTTCATCTTGGTCTTTTTTTAAATCTTAGATGATGTCTCGCTGTGATGTGATGTACACACTTCCCTTTGCAGTTCTGTTTTCATGTCTGTCTGGGTTTAGTCCCTGCGTTTAGTGTCCAAATATACATGTGTCTATGAAAAAGAGCTGAACGTTTCCTAGTTGTGTTTGTTTATTCTTGTATAAATCAAGCAAGTCTACCCTCCAAAAGCCACTAACTTGGCCATGATGATTGACACTATTAGAAATGAAATTTGCAAGCACCAGAGTTGTGGCAACAAATAAAAAGAAAGGAAATGCTTTTGTTCCACTTTATGATATATCGGTATGCCAGAATGCCCCCTTTATCAAAAACAATCCATTTGCTTGACTCGGCTCTTAGCTTGAAACAAATAATAAGAAGATGTTTTGCGGTTGGCTCGCCCCTCTCTTGCTGCCTTGTTACTCACCTCCTATTTTTGCATAGGCTTAAATCAAGTGATGCTTACAAAAAAGCCTGGGGCAACAATCAAGATGGAGTTGTAGCCAGCCAGCCTGCCCGGGTTGTGGATGAACGAGAACAGATGGCCATCAGTGGTGGATTTATCCGCAGGTGAAGATTTTGAAGATTTTATTCTTCCTTATTTTTTTGCCCCTTTTAAAAATGCAGTTTTCCTTTCCTTCCTTCTTTCCTGTTACTGGCATACTGAAGAAGAGTCTCCAGATGGTCCTATTGAGAGTGTTAGTGTTGTTTATTCTTAGTTTGTACAGCCAAAAAAACATTAGTCAAGCTATACCAGAAATTTCCACTGACATTCTCTTTGAGTATTTAGGAGGGAATCTAAACATTAGCATCAACTGGGAGACTCCCCATCACCACCCCTTACCTGAACGGGTAGATATTTGAAAGCTAGAAACTTTTTAGCAGTGTATCCCTAGAGCCAAGAGATTTAGTAGGGATGAGAATGACAAGGCAAACAAAAGATCCTCCATCTTTTCTAATAGATAATAATGCTAAGAAATGACCAAAAAGGAAGACATATTTAGTTCCTATTCTGGCATAGTCCCCTTCAGCCAGAGAGGGCAATTGCCAACACAGGATGAAGAGAAAGGACTGAAGTTTGATACCTGTGAAAACATGGGGGCTCTGCCTGGCTCCACTTGCAGTTAATCATGATACCATCATATGCCAATCATTCCAGTCTTCTCCCTGGAATGGTTAGATTATGCATTCAGACATGAATAACTCATCCTTATCTCATGGAACAAACATTCTTAAGCCATTTCTAAGGGCACAAATGGTATTTTCTCTCCTAAGACAACACTATCCGGAATTGTCAAATTGTGTAAAATCAGCCTTTGTCACACATTAGCTTAAAGGCAAAGGCAGATAACGTCTGGTAGGCATGACCAATATCATGTTCTGTAGTCATGGGCAACCCCTCTTCCCTTCTGGTCTTTGGTCAGCCTTTGCCACTAGCCAGCTGTTTGTCTCCAATATTGGCCTCCTCCATTTGCACTGAATTTTCTGAGTGTTTTTTTTTTAAAATAATTGATTGTAAGTCTCCTAGAGTTGCCTTTGGCAAGATGAGCAATATATCAGTTTAATAAATAAAATAAATTATCACGCAGGAAACAAATTCCTCCCATATCTGTTATCTTTCCAAGTTTCTATTTCATATTATTTCAATTTGGCACTTGTCCAGGTTATAAAAAGTGGAGCAAACAAGCCAACCTTGAAACCCCCACCCCAGGTAAAATGCAAAAGTCAGCCTTCCCTACTGTTATGTGCTTTCTCTTTTTGTTGATGTCACAATGAAGACCAATAGTGGCAACACCAGAAAGCTAATTGTTTTATGTGTAATGTGTGCAAACCATGGCAATATCTTTTGCACTGACTCACAGATGTAACTGATGAAACAAACAAAATATTAAAAAGTTATGATAGTTATGTACTTACTGACCAAGCACACCTAAATTATATTAAAATAACCAAAATATTTTTACAATCCCCAAGGCATGTCACAACTTTTGAGCACCCCTAATATTTGGAATTTGAAAGTTGAAAAATGTGACATGTCCGACATAGGTTAGGGAATGTTGATGGGAAGAGTAAGCGTTATCCTGGCATTATTTGTTGCCAGCTCAAGGGTGATGGATGGCACTTTACCTCAATAGTGGGAATACTATTAGTAAGTTTATTGATTTATTTAGTTATGAAGTGTATTGTCTGCTCATCTTATTTTGGGCAGGGGGTTGGACTAGATGACCTACAAGGTCCCTTCCAACTCTGTCAATCTGTAAAAATCTGTAAATTTTATCACAGGATAGTCGAAGTTGCAAAGGAACAGTTATTCATATAAATCTCTAGGGCTGTATAAATTGCATTCTAGGGAAGTGGAGGGAAAAAACATCAATGTTCATGTTGAGCCTCTTCATATTATCTCTGGGAAATTCTGGAGAACTGGGAAATTGCTGGAAGAAAACAGATAATGCCCCAATCTCCAAAAGAGGGGGGAAAGAATGGTTTGGAGAAACTCCAGAGCTCTCAGTCTAGCAAATACTTTGAGGAAACTGCATAGCAAATCATAGAGAGGTAGATTTGTAAACATCTTGAAAACAATATAATGAATACTAGAATGCATATTCACTTTTTCTTACTCTTTGGACTCAGGTACCTTCCTTAATACATTATTGGAGCGTTGTACCAAAACATTTCACGAAGTCCACTGTGATATTCTCAATCACAAGTTAATTAATTATGAGCTGGATCACATGACAAATAAATACATCAAATGAAAATCAAATGAGCTGCCATCAGGCACATTTGAAGGTCCCATTCTCTTCATTATTTTTATTAATGACTTGAGTGAGAAAGAGATTATCAAATTTACAAATGACAAAAAAATTGAATGAGATAGCAAATGTCCCAGAAGCTGCAAGTGCAAAACCTTGTTCATAAGACAGGGAAATAGGTGGTAATAACAGAACAAAGTTTAACAAGGGCAAATGCTAACGTTCTTAATCAAGCAGAAATCATTCTATTGGGGGCAAAATTGTGAAACATCTGAACAGGAAGGGGGAATTCAGTGTAGTTAGAAAAAAGGGTAAATGCAGTTTTAAACTTCTGAACATCAACTGAAGTACCACTTCCAAATAATGGAAAATAAAATTCCATTTTCTACTGTGGTAGTCAGATCCCATTCCAACTATTGCATCTAGTTCTGGATTTCAGATAAACTGAAAAGGGACAAATAGCTAATATTAAAATAAAGAAATAGGGCTAGTCTAGTGGTTAAGGCATCAGACTTCAAACAAGAAAACTGAGTTATAGTCCAGACATAGACATGTCTGAAAGGTGACTGAGTGACTTTGTGCCTGTCACCCTCTGTTAGTCCAACTTACCTTACAGGGTTGTTGTATAGGGGGACAATAGGAGGAACGAGTATTGGGTATGTTTGCTGCTTTGAGTTATTTGTAAAAATAATAGAGGTAAGTGATAGATATATAAGTGATAGATGAGAGACAGAAGGAAGGAGAGATGGAGAGAGAGAAAAATGGAGATCATGGAGATAGATAAATGAAGATTATTGGAAATTAGAATCTAAATTCTTTGAGGATTATCTAGAAGGGACAAGGAAAAGATGAATAAAATATCATCCTCCCAAGTTTGGAAAAAATGTTGCACAGAAGAAATTCAGGAACTACTATTCTGTATTCTTTCAGGGGTACAGAATATAAAATAATGGATTTATATTACAAGAAAGCAAATTCTGGTGAGCTATTAGATAAAACTTCCTAACAGTAAAAGTAGTTTGGCAGTGGAACCATTTCCCCAGCTGAATATCTTCCCGTCAGTGGATGTGTTCAAGCAAAGGCTAGGCAAGCCATCTGTTCAGATGCTTTAATTAGGATTCTGGCATTGAGTAGAACATATGGCTTGATGGTGGTTTTATCCAGATCCTTCATCTTTTCCTTCAGAAGAAGAAAAATCCTTTGAGGCACCAGGAAACTCTCTGCGTGTAATGTCACTTCATTTGCTAATAACATAAAGTTGTTAAAAAAACACCCTTTAGAATGAACCAATATGTAGGTTGCTTTGATAATGTTCACTAAATATGTGCAGAAAGGAGTGAAAATGTGCCTGAGTATTCCCACTTATTGTGCCCTGACATGCTGCTGGTTCTTCTTCTATAATTAGCCTAAAAGGCATGCCTATGCATATAGAGCAGTATTCTGACACAAGATTCAACTTGTGGAGGTTGTGGAAGATTATATCCTATAACCCTTTATTTTGCTCAGTGTTTGTCTTTATTCAGAATAATCTTAGATATGGCCAGCAAATAGCATTCCTTTGCATTCATAAAGGAGCTTCACTTTTGGATAAGGTTCAGTCCAGTTTTAATTCTCATCCTTCCACAGGGTAACAAATGATGCTCGAGAAGGTGAGATGGATGAAAACCTGGAACAGGTCAGCGGCATCATTGGAAACCTCCGTCACATGGCTCTAGATATGGGCAATGAGATTGATACACAGAACCGCCAAATGGACAGGATCATGGAGAAGGTAAGAGATGAGCTGCCCCTGGCATCCACATTCATAGTTGGTCCAGATGCTTTCCAGTTCAAAACCATTCATAAAATATTTTTCTAATAACTTCCAAGGATAAAGGAGAATACTTGTAGTTCAGGGTTGACATGAGGGGCCCCTTGGTGCTCTCTGAGCTTTCTGGTAGACGTTTCATTACCCAAACTAGGTAACATCATCAGGAGTAGCACTAATGGGTAATGGAATGTCTAGAAGAAAACAAGCAAGCTCAGAGAGCACCAAGAGACCCCTCAACTTCCAATGAGGCTGGGATTAAAGCCATTTTTTTAAGATTTCAATCATCTGAAATATTTTTACTTATTTCAATCATTGTTGAAATAATTATGCATGAAGGAGACAGATGAGCATAACAGGAATGGTGTTGGTATGTGACATTATTCTCCAAAGCATCCAGAGGGCAGGACAAGAAATAATGGTTGGAAACTGATCAAAGAGAGAAGCAATCTGGAATTAAGGAGAAACTTCCTAACAATCAGGACAATTAACCAGTGGAACAGCTTGGCTGCAGAAATCATGGGCCTCCATCACTGGAAGCTTTTAAGAGAAACTGGGCAGTCAGTTGTCTGAGATGGGATAGATTCTCCTGCTTGAGCATGGGTGAAGCTAGAAGACCTCCAAAGTCCTTCCAGCTCTCTTCTCCTCGTTCTATTCTGTCCTGTCCTGTTCTATTCTATTCTATTCATTCCATTCTATTCTATTTCTATTCTATTTCTATTCCATCCACACTACTATTTCATTTTTTCTATTCCATTCCATACTATTCTATTTCTATTCTATTTTTTCCATCCATTCCATTCTAATTCTATTCTATTCTATTCTATCCATTCCATTCCATACTCTTTTCTATACTCCTATTCTATTCTATTCATTTTATACTCTATTCTATTCTATATTTTTTCTATTCTATTTCTATTCCATTCATTCTTATTTGTTTTATTCTATCCATTCCATTCCATTCCATTCTATCTCTTATTCTATTCTGCTCTGTTCTATTCTTTTCTATTCCATTCCATTTCTTTTCCATTCATTCCATTCTATCTATACTCATTCTATTCTACTTCTATTCTATGCCATTCCATTCTATACTCTATTCTATTCTCTATTCTTATTCTCTATTCTATTCTCTATTCTATCTCTATTCTATTCTGTTCTATCCCATTCCATTCCATTCTATATCTCTTTCTAGTCTATACTCTACTCTTATCTCGTCTATACTCTACTCTATACTCCATATCCTATCCTATCCTATTCATTCCAGACTTCTATTCTATACTCTATTCTATATTCTATCCATTCTATCTATACTCTATTCTATACTCCTATTCTATCTATTCTATCCTATTCTATCCCATTCCATTCTATACTCTATTCTATACTCCTATCCTATTCTATCCTATTCCATTCCATTCCAGACTCTATTCTATACTCTATTCTATACTCTATTCTATTCTATTCTATTCCATTCTATATTCTATTCTATATTCTTATTCTATTTCTATTCCATTCCAACTATTTCTGTTCTATTCTTTCCATTCCATTCTATGCACTTATTCTGTTCTGTTCTGTTCTGTCTGTTCCGTTCTATTCTATTTCTATTCCATTCCATCCCATTCTATTCTACACTCTATTCTTTCTTTTTCTATCTATTTCTATTCCATTCCATTACTATACTCTATTCTATTCTATTTTATCCTATCCCGTTCCATGTCCATTCCATTCTATATTCTATTCCATTCTATACTCTACTCGATACTCCTATTCTATCTTATCCTATCCTATCCTATTCTACTGTATTCTATCCTATTCCATTCCATTCCATACTCTATTCCATACTCTATTCCATACTCGATTCTATTCTGTTCTATTCTCTATTCCATTCCATTCTATACTCTATTCTATACTCCTGTTCTATTCTATTCTATTCAATCCTATCCATCCTATTCTATTCTATTCCATTCTATTCTCTATTCTATACTCCTGTTCTATCCTATCCTGTCCTATTCCTATTCTATTCTATCCTATTCCATTCCATTCCATACTCTATTCTATATTCTGTTCTATATTTCTATTATCTGTTCCATTTCATGAATTCTATATTCTATTCTAATATTCTATTCCATTTCCATATCTAATACAGTTGATTCTTTTCCATTCCATGTCTATTTTCTATTCTAGTTCACATTCCCAGTGTCTTTCTCATTCTATTCTATTCTATTTTCTATTCCCATTCCATTCTATTATGTATTATACTAGTTTCTATTGTGTTTCCTTCCTATTCTATTGTTTTCTACTCTATTTATTCTATTCACCATTCCATTCCATACCTAATACTATATTCTGTATTCTATTCATTTCTGTTCTATTCTACTATTTCCCAATTCCTACATCTATTCTATAGCTCTTTCTATTTATTTCTATTTATTCCATTCCATTCATAATCTCATTCTATACTCTAATCTATTATTCTATTCCATTTCATGATTCTATACTTATTCTATTCTATATTCTATTCCATTCCATTCTATACACTTATTCTTTTCCATTCCATTCCATTCTATTCTATTCTATTTCTATTCCATTCCATTCCATACTCTACTCTATACTGTATTCTATACTCCTATTCTATTCTATCATTTCCTATCCTATTCTATTGTATTCTACTCTATTCTATTCTATCCCATTCCATACTCTATTCTATACTCTATTGTATATTCTATATTCTATTCTATTCTATCCAATGCCATTCCATTCCATTCCATTCTATACTCTATTCTATACTCCTATTCTGTCCTATCCTATCCTCTCCTGTCCTGTTCTATTCTATCCTATCCTGTTCCATTGCATTCCATTCTATTCTATACTCTATTCTATACTCTATTCTATTCTATTTCTATTCTATTCCATTCTATACTCTATTCTATTCTATTCTATTCTATCCTATCCCATTCCTTTCCATTCTGTACTCTATTCTATACTCCTACTCTGTCCTATCCTATCCTATCCTATCCTATTGCATTCCATACTCTATTCCATACTCTATTCTATATTCTATTCTATATTATATTCCATTCCATTCCATTTTATACACTTATTCTTTTCCATTCCATTCTATTCAATTCTATTTCTATTCTATTCTATTCCATTCCATTCTATTCTATTTCTATTCCATTCCATTCCATTCTATACTGTATTCTATACTCCTATTCTATTCTATTGTTTCCTATCCTATTCTATTGTATTCTACTCTATTCTATTCTATCCCATTCCATTCCATACTCTATTCTATACTCTATTCTGTATTCTATTCTATTCTGTTCTATTCTATCCTATTCCATTCCATACTCTATTCTATACTTTGTTCTATTCTATTTCTATTCTATTCCATTCCATTCTATACTCTATACTCTATTCTATACTCTATACTCTATTCTATTCTATCCCATTCCATTCTATACTCTATTCTATACTCCTATTCTATACTCCTATTCTATGCTCCTATCCTATCCTATCCTATCCTATTCTACTCTATTCTATCCTATCCTATCCTATTCCATTCCATTCCATACTCTATTCTATACTCCTATTCTATGCTCCTATCCTATCCTATCCTATCCTATTCTACTCTATTCTATCCTATTCCATTCCATTCCATACTCTATTCTATACTTTATTCTATACTCTATTTTATATTCTATTCTATCTTATCCTATCCCATTCCATTCCACTCTATTCTATGCTCCTGTCCTGTCCTTATCCTATGCTATCCTATGCTATCCTATGCTATCCTATTCCATTCCATACTCTATTCTATACTATATTCTATATTCTATTCTATTCTATTCTATTCTCTATTCCATTCCATTCTATACTCTATTCTATTCTATCCTATCCTATCCCATTCCATTCTATACTCTATTCTATACTCTATTCTATACTCCTATCCTATCCTATTCCATTCCATACTCTATTCCATATTCTGTTCTATTCTATTCTATTCTCTGTTCCATTCCATTCTCTTCTTGAACTACTACTCAGTATTAGTACAGCCTGCATTAGACCGTCACACATTTTTGGGACTGGATCCCCAGATATCTCTTACTCTATTACAACTTTCTTGACAACATTGCCATCTTGACCCCTTTTCTCCATGCCTCTTTTCTCCAATTCAGGCTGTTTCCAACAAAAACAGGATTGATGAAGCCAATCAGCGTGCAACAAAGATGCTGGGCAGCAGTTAAAGGCAACCAGGGGCCAATCCTTCTGCACACACTGTCCCCGAGGGCAACAATCTCATGCTTTTTCTCATGGTATTTACCAACTAGGTTTGCATACGTGCACATATCAGCCCCTCTTCTTCCGTCCCTCTGTAAATGTTGTCCTGTGTAAGTTGTCAGCTTTCCAAAAATAATACTTGTAAATTTTTTATTTCCCAGACCTCTTCCTTTCCAAAGGTTGTATGTATATAGTACTGATTTAATGGCTATAACTCATGACGATGTTCTATTTGTTTGTTGGGTTTTTTTCTTTCTCCTTCCCTTCCTTCATTCCAGTCCACCCCTTGCATTTTCTGTCCATTTTTGGTTGGTGAGTTTGTTTCTTTTTCCCTTTTTTTTTTTTAAATATGACATTNCCCTTGCATTTTCTGTCCATTTTTGGTTGGTGAGTTTGTTTCTTTTTCCCTTTTTTTTTTTTAAATATGACATTTCTGCAACATGGAAAACAAAATGTAGGAATGCTCAACGTGCTGTTAAACTATACAGTATTGTTCTTGTAAAACTGTTAACATTTCACAGAGCTGCCCCCCCAGAAGTCTCTTCTTTGAACATCATGGTTGTTAAGCACTTAGGAACCCCATGTTCCCTCAATTTCTCCATTGCTGTCATCCGTTGTTCTAAGTTCATAATAAGACAATGTGGAATTATATAACTTATAACAAGCATTGCACTAAGCAAACAGTGATGTGATTTATGCATTTATTGCATGAAAAAATAGACTTTTAGACTCTTTAACTTAAGTGAGACTTTTCCATGGCAGTAATAACATCAGTGACAACAAAAGAAAACAAAAAATTAGCATGCTTGGTATTGGGACCCTGTCAGGACGATGTTATACCAGCAAATCTGCAGTAGCACCGTCTTATTTTTCCATATAAAGATGTTGGTTCCTCTTTTTTTCCTTCTTTTCGTTTACCTCATTTTAAAACCAAATAATTGGATCTGGCACTTATCATTTCATCATTGCCAGCAAATAAAAAGCATTTGGCTGAAACACAACAACAAACAACAACAAAAAAGCATCAGCAAATAAGATAAGTGTAATATATATAGTTTGTCTGCTGCTTTCAAAAATTGTCTTTTTTCAGGGGGAGGGATGGCTATCATATGAAATGTTGCAGAGAAATGTAATTTTTATAAGGCTGTATCTTTCTAGCTCTCTCTCTTTCTCTCTCACAAACGCTTTGGCGTGCATGCACGCACACACACACACAAACACACACACACAGACACAAACTCCTTTTCTTTTCTCCCCTCCCCCATGTGGTTTGTTATTAATACAGTTCTCTGTTGCTTATCTAGAGCTATGCATACCAAAATCACCGCGATGTTTAGTAGCTGTTATTGATTTTAAAACAAAACAAAATAAAAATAACTTACGTGAATGAATTCTAGATAAAACTGTGAGATTAAATATAGTTGCCGCATGTTATATGAAATTCCTTCTGTCTCCTGTCAGTTTGTGATGTGATTGACATTTTGTAGCTAGTTTAAAAATATTAAAAACTATAGCCCTCTGACTTGCTAAGCCCTTTATTCATCCATCAGTCTGTGTCACTCCTACCTGGTTATTTACTGCTTGATGGAAATTGTGTGCCATGCCAAGGAGTGTGAAGTGATTCCTTTGAACAATCGTATAAAATATAAGTTTGGGTTTCCTGCACAGTATAAATAGTTTTAAAAGCAATACTCCCATTCAAGAAAACAGAGATGTTATTTAGTTTTATTGGTATACGACAGGGTTGTCAAATTCAATTTCATTGAGGGCCCGCATCAGGGTTGTGTTTGACCTCGGGGAGCTGGGCTGGGCATGGCCAGAGTGGGCATGGCCAGCATGATATCACTTGTGTTGGGGGACGCCTGTGGTGGCCGGAGTGCTCTGCTGGCAAAAAAGGGCTCCCAAGCTCCATTTTTGGCTGGGACAGCCTCCTACAACTCTCTACCAGCAAAAATGGAGCTCATGAGGGCCACGCGGGACCCTCACAAGCTCCATTTTCTCTAGCAGAGGCACCACAGGCTGTTTGCTGTTTTCAGGGTAGTCCCGCAGGCCAGATCTAAGCATCCTGAAGGCCAGATCCAGCCCTGGGGCCTTGAGTTTGACATCCCTGCTATACAATCACCCAGAATAGGGTGGAATTTGGCTCAGAAGGAGTCAAAAGAAATGCATTCCAATCCTTGCGAGATGAGAATAAAATTAAGATATGACACTCAGAGAACATTTCATTTAGCCCTCAACAGTAGGTAGAAGAAGCAAATATATTCTGATGTAGCAACACAGAGGAACAGTATTATTATAATACAGAGAGAGGCAGGGAAGGCTTCAGATTTGACTGAAGCACAGAGGCAGAGAGAGAGAAAGTTTAGTTCTTTGCATGCTTTCTCTAGTATAAACTACTTACACCAGGATACTTTTCCTTCCATGGAGTGGGGAGGAAAAATAAAGGATAGTTTTATATATCCATTTGTGTTTCTAGTAGGCAGAAGCAGCTGGGAAAATGAATTCACCTTGTTCAGTTCCTGCCTTTTAGCAGATAAACAATGAATAAAAGAGCTTCAACCAACTGAACGGTACCCTTCAGCCTTCGTTTAGAAAAAAAATAAAGAATGGAAACATTTTATCTGCTACTACATATCAATCTGGAAACTCGGTCTTATTTATTGTTTTTCTTCATCTCATGTGCTGGATAGGAATCTGGGCATAAACTCTTGGACACATGACCTCCACCCCATTCGGTTGCTGGTGCAACTGGAGATGCCAGCTGTTCTATTTGACTCCATGCTTTCTCTGTATTGCTTAGTAAAAAAGGGGACTTAGCTCTTTGAATTAATAGGGGACCCAAATGAACAACACTCCCCACGTGTAATATTGAGATGAGGAGTGGGGTTAATAATCCTGCATCAAAATGCAGGATTAGAAGGAGGAATCAGATGTTACATTCTTCCCCCTTTCCTCTTCTTCATATATATCCCTTTGTTACACACAAATCTAACCCCCCTCCCCTTTTTTTGGCTGGGGAAGATTTTGCTGTGATTCAGATACCTCCTGCTTTAAAGGGTTGGGACAGGATTGGGGAAAACTGTTAGAAATTCTGTTTATATAAAGCACCACTCAGAGCAAAGAAAGAGTACAGTCACCATGTGCTTTACAGCTCAATTGTATGATTGCAACAGGAAGCAGGAAAGTCTACTTAGAACAAAATAACATATTTTAATTAAAAGATGAATAAGACAGAAATCGTGCCTTCAGAAAGTGCTGCACTTGACTCCAGACAGCTTTAATTACAGTACACTGGGTGATAGAAAGTGGCTATGGGAACTATAGTTCAAAATTTGCAGAGGACACAAGTTGCCTGCCTCTTCCTGCTGAAGGGTACAACCATGTATGACAAAGACTCCACTGAAGAACCACCTGTTAAACAGCAATTGCCAAAAAAGCAAGGAAGGAGGTCCAGTGAGGAAATCATGGATACAGTTTAACTTTTTGCAATCTTAGTCCATTATCCTCCCTGTGGTGTGTTGGTAATCATTAGTAGGAAAAATTAGTTGGATGAAAAGAAAGTCCCTTTGGGCCATTGCCTGGAGTAGCCAGATAAAGATCTACTTCTTTAAAAATAATTATTTGATTTTATTTATTAATTGAATTCAAGTGATATAGCTGCCCAGACAACACATGACTGAAGGCAGCTAAAAGCAACAAATAATTCACCTCCATTAAACATAATAAAACATAATGTTCTAAAGGCAATTTAAATAACCAGGAGCAATCAAGATTAACTTATACAACCTCCTGACCAATGCTCTGGACAAAGCCAAGTTTTCAGAGTCCTTTCAGAAGTCTTGAAGGGTCAGAATCATCCTGACCTGGAGGGCAATACAATCTCATTCAGTAAATAAAGAAAAAAAAATAAAGATGTCCCTGGGGATTTTACCCCATTAGACATGACTGACTCAACTCTGTTTCTGAAGCCAAAGACCTAGCATTGTCCAGAGACATTTCCATGATCATGCACCAGCACAAAATGTACATGCCATAGCACAAAATGTATGGTGAAACATGGAATACTGTTACCTTCCCGCATACCTATATGCAGTACCTATTCATCTGCTTGCATTGCATTTTTTCAAACTGCTAGGTTGGCAGGAGCTGGGACAAGTGACAAGAGCTCGTTCCATCTCATGGCTCTCAAGTTTTGAACTTCCAAGCTGTAGACCTTTAGCAGTCTAACACCCAGTGTCGTAACCACTGAGTCACCTACATACAATAGATCCAGCAACAGTGACATTATTCAAATGATGAAACCTGGAGCATGCCAGATCTTATTGTACAGGCAAAGGTAATTACAAGACAAGCACCTTGAATTGTACCAGAAGCCCAATGATAAGCAGTACAGCCTGCAAAGTAGCAGTATGATATAGGTGTACCAAGTGTACTCACACTGCTGTATTCTGAACCAACTGTAGCTTCTGAATGGTCTTCAAGAGCAGTCTCATGTACAATACACTGCAGTTATCTGGATGAGAGCTGACCAAGACGTGAATGATTGTAAGTAGGGCCTTCCAGTCCCTGAATAAGTACAATTACTACATAACATAGATTTATGTAAACACTTTTTGATCTATGGCTGCTCTTTCTCTTCATATGAATCTAGGATAGTGGCCCCTAACCTTTTGAGCACCAGAGACTGGTTCTGTAGAGAAAGATATTTCCATGGGCCAGAGGGGGTCCATGGAGCCAGTCTATGGATTGGAGGTTGGGGACCCCTGGTCTAGGACAGTGATGGCAAATATATGACGTGTCAAAAGTGACATGCTATGACATTTTGAGTGACACACCGCTGACAACTCTTCTTGAAACAATTTTATGGAGACTTCAGAGTCTAAATGAGAATGGGATGTGCTCTCATACGGTCTCCAGCCCCTCTGGAAGTCATAGGAGAAGGCCAAGCTCTCATACGGTCTCTAAACCCTCTGAACATCGCACAAAACTGGGATATGCTTTCACATGGTTTTTGAAGGCAGTGGAGTGCGTGGAAGAGCATTCCCCAAAGCCAACTTTATGAATGAGGATCTCATGTAACCTGGAGTAACCTCACTAGGCTGCAGAGACCTGTCAACAGAAAGAGAACATGGCCTGGAACTTAAGTGGTGTGTGGCTAATCCCAGGCACTACTGCACGGTGGGGGCAATCGTGCAATTTCCTAAGGCTTGTGCAGACAAGGCACACCTATGTAATACTACCACTTTGCAAGGAAGTGCAAAGTGACTTTTTGAGTGGCAGTGGTAGTACTAGAGTCGAAGTCAAGGCCCAGGTCTCTATTTCAGGCCCAGCCTTGGCACTGGTGTTAGTACCACTGTTCAAAGTGGCTTAGATGGGAGTGGGGAGTGGAAGAGAATTGTTTCTCTTTTGTTCAGGGGTGGAAAGGTGGAATATGCCAGCAGAGTCAGGTTTTTTTAAAAAAATTTTTTGGCACACTGAGACCAGAAACTTCACCATCACTGGTCTAGGATGACATTCCCAAATTATACTCTAGGTCTGTTTGGGTCAATACAATCCCCAACTAGTTATCTCCAGTCATTCATAATAGACAAATGCCTGAAGGGACAGCAGACTTCTCACATGCCTCTGCAAGAGGAACAAAGTAGACCATTCCCATCACCATAGATTTATCTTGTGGTTGGTGGGATTTTCTATACCTTTGAAAATGTTCTACTTATAAAAGGAGATGTTGGAAATTCAGCCAACCACAAGAGAAATGCATTGTGATGGAAATTATGTACTTTTCACTTCTTGCAAAGGCATTTGAAATGACTGCTGTCTCTTCTGGCTTCCTAAGAGGAAATATTTGGAGCAGTTTGTCCAGCATTTTAAAGAACAAGGAGAACAAGTCTGAATTCTGACTGGGAGGACATGGGAAAGAAAGTAATTCTTAAATGTTCATACAACCCCAAATACTTTTTAACCAGCCAGAATTCTTATTAACTGAAACAGATGTCTGAGGGAAAATTAGGAGTGGGAGTAGCAAAATATAGTTGAAAAAACACCTGATCTTCAGTGGAGTTTTCTCTGGAGATATCAGGACACTGATATTGGCTGCTCTTGCTTTGATTTCTGATGTAAAGCTGTCCAAATATTTTCACTTATTTAGACTGAATAACATGCCCTGGCTTAAGGCAGAGAACAATGTTATCAAAACATCGAAACCTGCCAAAATCATATTAAAAAGCATCTGTTTGGGAAGGTGCACTTAAATATCTGCTGAGAGCCTTCTATGTCTTTCTGTTTTTCTCAAAAGCCTGTCCATTTTCTTTTCTTAATTTGCCATCTCCCCTGAAAAGACGCAAGGTCTTTAACCGCTATCTCTTAGGCTTAGAAGATCATTGGTATCTAACTTCACCTAACAGAGGAAGCATCCCGAATTTTGTCAAGGTGATCAACACGTTCTATTAAGGTTGTCCCTCAGAGGTGCTTATTGAATGCTACGCCTTCCTTGATTTGTTCTTCCTGCATTCTCTCAGAGCACTTCTGTTTTAGAGTGTTTCCCATGAATGGTGTCACTTATTTACAAGGAAAGGTAAGGGAGAGGATCAGAGGTGATATTCAGCAGGTTCTGACCAGTTCTGGAGAACCGATAGCGGAAATTTTGAGTCGTTTGGAAAACCAGCAAATACCACCTCTGACTGTCCCTGCACCTATCATATATCTACCTCCTGAATTCCAGCTGATTGGCTGGATCTTCTTTTGTTGCCCTTCACAGAAGAATGGAGCTGGAAAGCAGGTTAGTGGGGTGGGGAGGGAACAGAGATTTTACAATATCCTTCCCCTGCCATGCCCACCAAGCCATGCCCACCGAGCCACACCCACAGAACTGGTAGTAAAAAAAATTTGAATCCCACCAGTGGAGAGGATGGATCCTGCTCTTGGTCCTGAGCAAGAATTTACTGCTGGGAGCTGAGGTTGGTAAAACAACCACTCTTGGTGAGTTGACTTGTTTCTGAAGGAATCTTTTGAACTCCAGTGATGCTCATCTTTTAGGTCATAGTTTTTGGTCTTTGGAGCTCTCTATCTGTTGTTGCAATGCACGGACACACCATCCTCCTGATCTTCTAAGATCCTGACCCAAACAAAAATATTACCTCCCTCTTTTTACCACACATAGTTCTCCCCCCCACATGTTCAAACGAATAGTCCAATTTTTAATCAGACAAGTACAACAAGATGTTTAGATTTCTCCCTGTTGATGCATATATGTTGCCATGGAGATCTGAGGGCTTTCATCTCAAAATATATAGGTGCAATTTCCTTCTTAAAAATATCCTATTTGTTGTTGTCTGTAAGAGAGAAGAAAATAGCCCAGGAAAGTGGCACCAGTTCATTGTGATTTCAATGCAGAAACAACAAAGAATTTTGGCTAGGTTTCTCAACATTGCCGTCATCATCACTGCCAACTCTCTGCTATTCCATCTGTCCATTTTCAGGTTTATACAACTCATCCTTTCACCACAACTCATTGCTGGGAAGGAGAACATAAAGAGGGCCCCATGTAAAGTACAGATCAGTACTAGGGGAAAGGAGGAATTTCTGCAGATTTTACTCCTCTAGTTATTGCTGAGAACAAGGGGCAGCATTTATGTAGTTCGAGATCATGAGCCAGCAATGTCCGAAAACATTTCCATGGTCATGTGACCAGCATGTCACGGAGCACTGTTTCTTCCCCACCAAAGTGTTACCTTTTCATCAACTTGCATTTGCATGCTTTCAAACTGTTATGTGGGCTGTTACTGTAGGTGAAGACAGGAGCTCACCCTGCTGTGTGATGCTCAGTTCTTGAACCTGGGTCAGCTTTCCAACTGATAAACCCAGTGTCTTAACCGCTAAGCCACCATGCCGGGGGAAGGAGGGGAAAAGCACATCAATCACAGATTTAATTTTAAAGTGGCAAAACTATCAAATTAGTTTCTATAAATATCAATGGCTGAAACTCACCAATTAAGAGGAAAAAATATTAACTAAATTGCAGAAACAAAATATAGACATTGTATGCCTTCAAGAAACACATTTACATTAATATCAGAGCAAATTGTTAGAATCAACAAAATTGGGAGATTTATATGTATCTTTAGCTCAACAAAAAAGGGTGGAATAGCAATATATATTAGAAAACACAATCAAAACAAATTTATGCAGACAAGGAGGGTAGAATTTTAATGTTAGAACTATATGTAAATGTTGTTAACTGTCATATATGCACCAAATGAGAAACAGGAAAAATTCCATAACAAATTACATTAAAAAAATAATAGAACTGGAATATGAGAATATATGTTTGGTAGGTGACTTTAATGTGATAGTGAATCAAGAAAAAAAGCATAAGTATGGATTTTTTTAAAAAAGGAAAACATTATCAAAAATATTCTATCAAATAACAAATGAATTAGGATTACAATTAGGTAAAGAATAAGAAACTATATACTTATATCTATATTTATATATATCTGTTATGTCTCACCAGTACCAACAAAGTAAAAAGTCCAAATTTCAAACTGAAAACACAAATAAGCAAGCAAGTCCAGTCATGGGAATTTACCAGGGTTAAATTACTTGAGCTGATAATGTTCTTGGCAGTCTCACGCAAGCTGTCTGCCAAGTTTGATAAGAAAGCAGGAACATAAATCAAAACTGTCGACACACACAGAATCCAGCGAAGCCTCTCTCACTAGTTAACACGTTGTCCCGAACAAAAACCCAGAGCGAACACACCCACTTTTATTCCCTGTGGGGCATGTCAGTCTCTCATCTCAGTCTCTGATTTGTCCTTTCTTTTTGCGTTGCATCTCACGCTTTTGCCTGCATCTTTTGCCTCGCATCAAACCAACATTCCTCAGCTTTATCCTCAGTTAGAGGCTCTGATAAGCTCTCCTGATTATCTGCCGACACCTGAGGTACAATCAGGGAGGAAGATCCTGCCGAGGAGGAAAGTCCTGTGGAGGAAGTCAATCCAAATCCTCTAACAAAGCAGGCTCAAATCTCAGAGCCAAATCCTCCCCTTCCTCATTGTCCAAGTCTGTGTCTTCCAGCAAAGCAGGCTCAAACCTCAGAGGCCTCCTCTTCCTCACTGACCAAGTCCTCGACCTCTGACAAAGCAGGCTCAAACCTCTGAGTCACAACATATATCTATATTTATTCATATATTAAGTTGAAATTATATAATGAAAGAAATGTGTGTACAAGATGAAAGATAAGGAAATGTAAAAGATATCTTGATGTTGATATAATGATGTATAAAGTTTTATTTTATGTTTTTAAATTTTGAAAACTAAATAAAATTAAATGATAATAAAATAAAGTGGCAAAACTGGCCAATTAAAGTATTATTTCCCAAATTATTTTAACATTTAGGATTCCCCACCCATTGATTACAGTGTGCAGAAAGGGAAGGAATGCACTGACATGATCACAACCTCTTTAGTCCAGAGCAAGCATGGCATAGGGTTAAGGGGTTGAGGTAGGAATGGAGAGACCCAGGTTCTAGTTCCTGCTCAGGAACAAGAACTCACCGGTCATCTTTAAGAGCAATTACTCACTCTCATCCCGACTTATTTCATAAGGTGGTTGTTGTGAAGGGCAATATGAGAAATTAATGCTATGCTAACAGCCTGGAGCTCCTGAACGAAAGGTGGGATAAATATCTAATAAATAAAGATCAGCACTTCTGGCTCTCTATTCTCTCCTGGAAACCACTATGCAAAAAAGAGAGGGAGTTTTATTAATGATGCCCCCATTCTTACAGCAGATAGTTCTCGGGATTATGATCCCGAGTGCTTTGACCATTGCCTCTGCTTTCAGTCTGCTTGATTAGGAACTCAGTGTGGGGTTGCTTAGTCATATCACTTCTCAACTCAGCACCGGAGGTTTAGAGGTAGAGAGAAAAAGAATAAGGCAATGATCAAGGTCGTTGCAGCATGTATAGGCTGCTATAACTCTTGGGAGACTGACCCAGTCATTTTTGTTCAGGGCATTGGTGCTAAAGGAGAGTTTTGTAAGGCTGAGAAAGAAAGAGTATCTAGTAATCAGCAGATGGGAGAGACTGTAATTGGCTTACCAAAGAAATGGATACTTAGTGCATCCTGCCGAGGAAAAAGAATTTCCAAAGCTTCAAAGAAGTTCCACTTTAATGAATTCATTAACAAGGAAGGATGGAGAACTTCCATTCAAGCTCTTGGGATTCTGGACAGTATTCTCACCCTTAACTCGTACAGTCTGAGGGATTCTCTCTCTCTCTCCCTCTCTCTCAAAGTTTCTAACCTAGTGCCTTAAGTGCTACTTGAAATTGACCCAATATGGACCAGCATAGGAGATTACTAAGAGATTAAGAAGACAATGTGATAGAATTGTGCTGATAAGAATAATAGCTGAAATTTAAAAATTGAGAAAAATTTAATGGGAAAAACTTTACGTATTTAAAGTAGTCTTGTTTACAGAATAGTTACATCATAGTAAGACACAAATTATTAGCAAAAATATCATATTGGCAGGGGTGATGAGGAACAAGATTTCATAAATTTTAGAAAATCCATGAACAGCAAGCCTGTAAATTCAAGTTTTCAAAGAGTCTTCTTTTGTGCATGGAGTAGAGAAGTTCAGGCCCAAGACTGGATGAGGTTAAGTTCTAATATGGAAGCCAAGGTCACCAATATATCCATGAATGGTTCCTTTCCTCTGGTGAGGCTCTTCTTTTATATTTTTTATTTGAAAATAAGAAACCTACATACTGCAGAAGAAGGTGACACCTTCATATCACCCTTATTTTTAAGAATGTTTCAATGTCTTAAATAGATCTGATAGCCTTCTTTATATAGAAGACTGGAGGATGGCTACAGCTGAACACTCAAGTTGGAACTCTCTCCAGAAAATGAGTGAAAGTAAACAGATTGTTCATTGGCTAATAAAATATATGCCCTGCAGAGGCATCTATCAGATCGAGAGGATTCATCAGTGATGAAATATGCACTGTGATGTTGTTCTGCAGACTCTATCCCAGGAATACCATACTTGTATGTGACAGTGCAACACCTAAACAAGAATGGGCAACATTTGCAAGGTGGCATTACAATACAAATTTTGTATTTCTGTCCCTTGCAGGAGCCCACTTTTATGAATGAAACAGCTCTTCCAGACTGCATCAGCTATTGTCTCACTGACCAGTCCAACAGATTGCATAATTCAGTGAATATGCTGCTCCAAAGTTTTTTCTCTTCGCTTCCCCCATACCTACTTTACGAATCCTAATACTTACTGACTTTTGAAATCTTATGCATTTTAACAATTGTAAACTCTAAAACTGTCATCCCCAGCTCTTTTATTCCGGTTATTTAAGCATCGCTTTTTCCCTAAAAATAAATCAGCTTATGTTTTTAGGCAGACACCGAAAAATCCTTCTCATGTGATTATGATAAGCCAAATGCATTTCTTTTCCCTGCATAAAAGTAACCCTCTTGCCCAAGGCTCAGAATCTTTTCTCTTTGTGCTCATTTGCAGAAAACCTATTTCATGCACTTGCAGAAATGTTGTTTGAAGTCCAGTAATTAGTTTTGTGTCGGCATTTCTCTTCCAAAGACAAAGCCCAGCTCCTTGAAAAGACTAAGACTTTAGAAAGGTTAATAAAAGTTTTAAATTAATGCTGGGGTGCTCTTTGGATTTGCTGTGGCCAGCAACATTTTGCTGCTAAGAGTCAATTCTCTACAAATCTACCAAATTTCTTCAAAAGGTTGTAGGAGAAAGTGCTGCAGTTGCTGAGCATGGGTTTTCTGGTATATGACTGAGTGTCAAGTACAGGATCTATTTAAAAGTTTTCTGCACGAGAGCAGAATGTTCTAAATTTTAATGTGTGGAGGCAATGGATTGGAGATTTTATATTTCTGATGTTTAAAATTACTGTGGGGTTCCAACTGCCATGTTGGAATTAATCTTGCAAGATCAAAGTTCAGGATTCCGCTTAACTAAACATTTCTGGACTACTAAAGTACCATCGGTTATGAAACTAAAAAGTGCAATTCCAATGCACCAAGACCCCAACATTTGAAGAAATACACATCTCTGCAAAAAAAAAAAGGGGGGGTGATGGGTGGGGGGAGGAATTCTTGGCTGACTATTGGAAGAGAAAAATGCTTTGGAATGCTTTGAATTTAGGATGGGAATGACTCCCCTCCCCTTGGCAACAGGCACATCTCATTTGCATCTATTATTTCTGATCTTATTGCTTGCATGTTTGATAACTTGATAATGGCAGAACTGGGGTTGTAGGGGGAATACATTGTCTGAGAAAACTTGATTTCCACAATTGTCTGTGCATTTTTAAAAGCTTCCTTTCCCCAAATGGGTTATCTTCGAAGGTATGCTCTTGTTTGATTTTTTTTAAATATTATACACTTTCAGACCATTCACTTTAAGCTATAATTTTTATTTGATTTCTTCCTGGAGAAAGGAAAGAAAAAGAAAAAAGTTGGTTGCTTGCCACAAAAATTGTAGGGTCTAGGAAGATCACCATTTAATTATAGGTTTTGGTTTGACATCTTAACAGTTGCAACTTTTGTACAAATGGAAAGAAACAAGAAGCAAAAAAGAAAAGATGCTCAGTATGACTAATTCAAACTTAGTCGATGGGAAAAACAATTGGAAACCATTTTTCCCAAGTGGGCTGAAAATTAAGCAACTGAATGGAAGACGTGAGCCTCAAAAGTTGGCTGGCCTTGGTAGGGAGAGGAGAATGTGCAAAGTAAAATCCCAACCACTTTAGTGTTGTTATTTTGGATGAGCAAACCAAACAAGAGTAGCTTAGAGCTACATTTCATTTTTGACTTAACACATTTGTCTGTTTTTTTGTTCAAAGATAGATCAAAACCAGAACTACGTGCATTTACCAGGTGTGTGCCTTACATATTGCAAAACTCAAAAATAAAGACAACTCACAGATCAAAACAAATTTTTCGGTTCCATACTAAACTGCTGATTTTGTTTTATTAAGCAGGATTGTACTTGGCATGGATTTATTGCTTCCAGATGGCATGGTACATCTTTTGAATCAACCAAGTGAATATTTAGTAGAATATTTTCATATACTGCATTGCAAACAGTGTCCCCAAAATGCAGACATCAGTAAACTAGTCAAGAATTTAACTGAAATAAGCAAGAACTCCTTAAGAGAAAACTCAGCTGCAGAAAGTATATTCCAATGGATAGCACAAATTCAGAATAACATGAGCTAAGTTATCTAGTTAAGATTTGATTATGTTAAGTAAGATTTTCTGTTTTTCCTTGATTTTGATGTGGTTTCAAAACGTACTTTGATCACAGATGTAGTTGACATGTGGAAGCTAAGCTGTCAATTGAGAGACACCATTGACATGTTTTGGGAATGACAACAATGGATCAAATTTCAAGCACTTAAATTGTGGAACTCTGTTTATAGCTGATATATCCTCCTATGTGGGGCATATTAAAATGAGTTACTTCTTTATTCTGATTTTAAACAAGATTTTTTAAGTTCTTCTTTTAGACAGGTTATGAAGAAAAAGCAGATTAAACACAGAAAGTCATAATCAAAGATACATCTGAGGTAATATCTTTATTAGACCACTCATGATTATAAAACAATCTTCTGATTTCAACAATTCAGGAAGAAAAGTACTAAACAAAGTTAGTGTAAAAACACACGCAAGAATTTACAGCTCACTTTTCAAGATCACCTGCAAATTGGGAAGCTAATAATAATGAAGAAGAGAGTAACAAAATGAGATGTGTATGTTTAATTTTTTATGTTAAAAACATATTTATATAAACTGTGTTCGGAAAAAATATGTCAGTTTATATTCAAAGCATAGATGCATGCAGACTTTGGTAAAAAATATTCAAGGTGGTAGCCATGATAGGTGACACACATAAAAATGGTAGTACTTTGATTGCACTATGATAGCCACCACTCTGATTTTTTTTAACCATATCCCAGGATACTCTCAGTTCAAAGACAGAAGCAACTGCTCTATATTGTAAGCAATCCATTCTTACTACCAGTTGTATCTGAAACACTTTTGATATATTAAATGGAAGGAGAACAGGCAAAATTGATGTTTCAGTTATGGTATGATATTCATTAGAGGTGGAAATTAAAATTATTTATAAGGCTACCTCTTTAAGAACTAACGTTTTAGAATCTCTAAAACAGCTAACTCAAAAAAGCCAGCAGGCAAGAACCTCACGTTTTTAACCTTTTTCTGTTTTGGAAGATAAAAGCAGATAACAAAATAATTTGTTTCCTATATTAACATTTCTACAATGAAATTAATAAAGGTAACAGGAAAGAAATGAGAAACTTTTCTCAATGTAATATATCTAATTTAGCTGATGCTAGAAAAAATAGTATTTTTTGTACATACTCTTGAAAAATATTTTGAATCTGTAACAATCTATTACAACTAAACCAGTTTTAAATTAAACAATTCCTAAATTAAGAATGAAATATTCTTAATTTGGACTTTACTTTTATATTTGGACTGTTCTCTTAAAAATATGTGGCAGCTGAATTTCAAAGTTGACACTGTGTTTTGAAAAATAGTTTATTTAGAATCCAATTATGTTGTATTTCAGTCCTTAAATTATTAATCTATGATATATCTAATGACATATGATGTTTTCCATAGTGAGCTAAAATAAGTAACATAATTTATTAGAGGCTAATATAATATCTGGTGTTATCATCTGTACATTAAATTTTTGTTTTGTCACAATCTTTTACTTTTCACATTCTGGACAAACAGTGGTAATGGTATCTTAGCCAAAGATGTTACATATTTCCATAAGTGTTTGCAGTAGCATATGCCTTTTTTAAAATTTCAAACATGCAAAGAAACAAAAATAAGACCAAACTATCTATGTTACATCAAGAAATGCCAAGTTGCAACCGTATTTCTGGTCCATAAGTATGGCACCCAAAAATACTTGCATATGTGCAAATGCTTCTGTGGGGTCAGTAACGCAGCAGGAATTGCTTTTTCCTTCCAGTAATAGATTGGTAGGAAATACGAAACCATGACCTTGAGAATTCCAATGTTTGTTACAGATTTTTCTGAAGTTGCAAGAGATATAGTTGGAAAGAGGCCTAGAATTGCATAAATGCATCACAGTTGCTAAATGTGCACACACAACTAATTATGATCTTCAATTATATGTGAGATATCTAAAATGAGATGGGCTGTCTCAACTGCGACTTGCAAACCGTTCCGCTTTGCAGCAAAACAATCCAGGACAAGATGGTCAGCAGACGTTACAGAGGTCTCATTAACACAGTTTTGGGGAAGGAAAGAAACAGAATGACAGTTTAACATCTTCCAGTTTAGGTCTTCCTGTTTGTTGCAAAGGCCGCACCCACACTTTTGAACAAAATCTGACCAATCAGAGTTGCTAGGAATGTTCGGTGGAACAGACCATGAATGACCCCAATGGGTATCAGTGAGAATGTCACCACTGTCATGCTCCAGAGAGTAAGCAATGGACTCTAGTGAGTGGCAAAAACTATCAGTTACTAAGTGGAATTCCTCCGAAGAACAACCTAGATCTTTCAAGGTTCCCTCGGTTACACTATAACTCTAGAACAGAGAGGGAGAAAATGAAACTTGTTGTTACTCATTGACCTACTATGCATTAGTAAGTCATGTATTAGTATAATACAATTTATCAGTTTATAAGAACCGTGGTGGCACAATGGTTAGAATGCAGTACTGCAGGGCTAACTTACTGCTGACTCCAGGAGTTTGATTCTGAGAGGCTGAAGGTTGACTCAGTCTTCCATCCTTCTGAGGTGAGTAAAATGAGGACCCAGATTGTTGGAGGCAATAGGTTGACTCAGTAAAATGCTTTGAGAGGGTTTTAAAGCATTGTGAATAGATATATAAGTCTAAGTGCTATTGCTGTTATAGCTCAATTTAAGATTATCTGGGAAGAAACCCATTGTGGTTTATGACCCTCAAGTAATTGTCAAATAATTTGATGGCAGTCCTCAACTTGCGAGCGTAATGGAGTCTATCCTTCGCTGGTTGTAAATCAATGGAAGTTGTAAAGTGCCATATGACCAACCCAATTTTCCAACCTTTTTTGTTCTGATTGTCAAGTAAACCAATTGTTCACAATAGGCCTGTTTTGTTGAAAACTAGAAGTAAATGCTGGTTTTTGGCAAAAACATCAAAAACATGGTTACATGACCGTGTGATTTACAAATGGACATACATGTGGGCCAGTTGCAAAGCGCCCAAAATGTGCTCTAGTGACCATGGGGAGGGAAGCAACCATTGGAACTTCAAAAGCAGGACACAGGTACCCCTCTGAAAGATCTGTTGTAACTTCATATGGTCACTCGGTGACCAATCAAATTAAAGACTACCCGTAAGTCCTTTTGCATGAGAAAGATTCATTGCCTGAAAATGAAGACACAATTGAGGTCCTTGTACACAACTGAGGTCCTTGTACAATATTACAATTCTTACAATATTACAACAAATACGCCCATATATTTTCTATTCTGCCTTAATTTAATATTATTGCTGGAAAAGAATTGTGTGGCCTTCAAGTGCACTGTCAAAGAACATAATTGGGTTGTATTTATTTTCCAACATAGAACCTTTGCATACTTTTCCTTTGCCTAACAGATGCCATCACCTAGTTAGAATTGGCTGATCCAGAAAAGAAAAAATTAAGCAGCACCTGATTTGGTTAATATAGATGGGAGATTACCAAGAGATCTCAAGCCTAAAGTCAAGCTAAACTGGAAACAGCAGCAGCAACAAAAAACTCTACACAAATTAAAAGCAGGGAAAAGGTAATGCAAATCATTTCTGCATTATTGCTCTGAAAATTACACAAACATGAAGTCACTAGTAATCAAGCTTAGTTCAACAATGTCCTTACCTTAACTTTTCCTTGCTTTATCCATAGCTTTAATATTGATTTTATAATACACAAATATAGAGAGACATACATGTATTAAATGTTATATAATATACAATATGTGGTCTCAATAAGGTGTTTCATCTGTACTCATAAGCACAAATACATTGAGGAGCCTTAAATGAAGATTTAAATATCCCCCATTAAATTTTCAAACCTTGTGCTTTATGTAGGAGGACACGTGAGTTTCGGTACAGCCTCCGCCCAGCAAAATCCATGGATCCTTGACTGTTAACTGCAAAGCATGTTCTGCAGTTTGACAAGCAAGCTGCAGAGGGAGGGGAAAAGTTGTATATAGTTGTATTAAAGACGCTGATTTTTCCTCTCCAAACAGAACATAATTTTTTTTCTCCAATTAATTTATCCTCCCTTTCTGCAAAGGAATTCTGGTTTAGTAGGCACACTAACTTATCCCATTTTATTTGCTCAGTTACATTACAGATTAACATAGATTGTTCCAGGTATTTCAATCTGCTTTTATACAGCTTGACAAAAAACTAATGTAATATTTAATTACTTAACAAACCATGCAGGTAATCCTTGTGTAGTGATCACAACTAGTGAAGTTAAGTAAAGCAGTTGCTGAGTAAAATCATGACTATGTTTACAATTTTGGTTCAGCTTGCTTTTGTTTTATAGACCATCAAGGTCTGTATGTAAATAGAAGGATTCTCATAAAATTATTTTATAATTAACCATCATAAATGAGCATTGCTAAATGAAGATGTAGCTAAAGGCCCTGTCACACTGGCCGATGGATGCAAAACGTTTGTAAAAAGGACACAGCGGACGAGAAAAATGTTCCATGTTCCATCCTTTGTTATTTGCTCTCAAAAGAGGCAAAAAATTTGATAACCAGAAGCGGACAACACGGAAAGGAAACGGACGGGGGGAGACGTAGGGCGGATGGAAAGCGGATGCTCCACGGAAGCCTAGTGGATGGAAGCGGATGGAGCGGATGCACATCCGCAAGATTCCGGGGAGCGCAGCAAAGCGGACGCGGAACGGGAAAGAGCAGATGCAGAGTGGACGCCGAGCGGATGCACAGCGGATGCCTAGCGGATGAAGCGGATGCCACAGGGAAGCCTAGCGGATGCCTAGCAGATGCCTAGCGTTCACTGCGCATGCGGGGAGGATGCATTGCGTCAGTTCCGCGGATTATAAAGAGAAGCAGCTCCCAAGCAGGTCACCCATTCTGAGGAAAGACCTGCTTCCAGACAAATCGCCTGCCTGCCTGCCTGCAGCCAGCCTGCAACCTTTGTCTGCCCAACCTGCTTGCCAGCCAGCAACCCCAAACCATGGGGAAGAAGAGAAAGCCTCAGCCATCTGCTGCCAGCCCTGGCAAAGGGAACAGGGCCACCCTCCTAACCCCCTGGCCCTCACTCTGCTTCTGCTGGGGCTTCCTGCAGCACGGGCTCCGCTCTTCTGGGGCTGGGCTTCTGCTGGCTCTTGCTTCTGGAGGAGCTGATGATGATGCTTATGGCGTGGTGGCTTCTCTGGTGCTTACTCTGATTGATTGTGCTCTATGGCGGTTGGTGCTTCTGTGGTGCTTACTCTGCTGATGCTGCTTCTGGCGGTGGTGCTTCTCCTTGGTGCTTACTCTGCTGAAGCTGCTTCTGGCGTTGGTGTTTCTGCTGGTGCTTACTCTGCTGGCACTGCTCCTCGTCCTGCTGGTGCTCCTGGTCCTTGCTGGTGCGTGCTCCTGGTCCTGCTCAGCTCCTGGTCCTGCTGGTGCTTACTCTGCTGCTGCTGATCCTCGTTGCTGCTGGTGCTTGCTGGTGCTTACTCTGCTGATGATGATCCTGGTCCTGCTGGTGCTCCTGGTCCTGCTGGTGCTCCTGTCCTGCTGGTCTGCTCATGCTGCCTCGGTGTGACTGCGGCTTACTCTGCTGCTGATGATCCTGGTCCTGCTGGCTGCTGCTAGGTGCTTTACTCTGCTTGCTGATGATTCCTGGCTCCTGCTGTGCTGCTGGTGGTGTGTGTGGAGTGAGCAGCCCCTACAACCTGGAAGGCCCCTCTGTTGGAGGGCCCATGTGGTCCTGCCAAAGGGAGGAAGAGGCAGACACGAGAATGGGAGAGGAGGCAATACAACATCGAGGAGCGAACATGAGGATGAGGTGCTGGAGTGGCTGAGAGAAATGAGTATCTATGGCGGAAGGACACAGGCTCTATAGGGACACCAAAAGGAGCAGGCTGCTTGGAGAGAGAAGGGGGAGAGCCTGGGCTACACTTCGGAGGTGCGTCCTCGGGCTGCTGGAAGCACATGTACACCTGGTACGGGAAGCCGCACCTTCAAAGAAATCTGGCCAGCGCTGCGGTCAAGCTGACGGAACAGAGAGACCTACGTGATGGCCAAGTGCAGCTCCTGGAGGGTGAGATCCGCCACTGAGGAGCAGCCCCTCTCACAAACCCTCTCTCTCAGCAGCTTGCTGAGAGCCATCCTCTGTCCGGCAAGAGAGTCAGCTCCTGTCTCCAGGCAGGTGTCTGTGCAGCATGGCCACGACAGACAGACCCCCCAACACGTAGAAAACCCGTGCAGGAGCGCAATGGAGACCCCCCTGATGCACGGAAAAGGAGACTGCACTTCCACCACAAGCTCAACTGCAGTCCACCCGCACCTCCCCCCCAGAGAAAGCAGAGAGGCAAAACCGGAGGGACAGAGCACCACTGTCCTGCGAGAGATAAGAGCAGCACTAGAGTCTCCATCTCGTCAGCTGGTACCACACCGCACGTCTCAGCGCTCCACCGCAAGCCTTCCTCACCTAGTGTGGAACCAGAACCCCTCATGACAGTAGCGAAACCCCAGACCAGGTGGTGAAGAGCAGGTCACCGAGTCGTCGCACAACCCCAGACCCAGAGACCTTGCTCCCACCCAGTCACCAGGGTCGCTCCTCCACCCCAAGATGAGTTGAGTCACTCCCTACTTCCAAGGCTGTCCCAAAGCCTCACCGTACCCTACGGCTGACGGCTACCCAGGAGTCCATGCAAGCACAGGCAGCAAGCCTGCCCAGCCAGGCACAGCGTCATTGGCACGCCACCAGTGCCACACGTTGCCACGATGTGGCCAACCGCACGCCCACTGAGCCACCGACGCCAGGCCTCACCCAAGCGCCAGAAAGATGCAGGCCCCACTAACACGTGCTCCTTACCCACCCCCACAGCCCTGCCGGCCCATGGCCTCAGTACAGCGGTCATCAGTAACGGGCGGGCTGACACCCCATGGCAGGAGGAGAGGGGCCTCAAGCATCACGGTGGCTAGCCAGCTGCTGAGAGCTGTCCCTGCAACCACACCTCCCCGTTGTGTCCTCATAGGGCCAGGCACCCCAGGTTGCGCGAGACCAGCACCCAGCAGCAGCCACCTCCACCGAGCACCTGGACCGCACCCTGAGGCTGGGCACACCTCCAAGTGACCGAGAGACTGCCAAGACGGGGCAACCTGGGTGACTACTGTGACCTACTTTGGACACTGTGGGTCAGTGTTGCTTACAGTTGGATTATTATAAAAAAGATAGTCGTGCTTCACACACTTGCTTCATTATTTTTCAATAAAGTCTGGTGGAAACTTTTAGAAATGGTTTAAGCCTTTGCATGCTTGTGGGATGGGTTAGAGATAGCAGTGGATGGCCAGGGTTACCTTTGGGCATGGGTTAAGATAGCAGCTGGGATCGGGCAGGCTACCTTTTGGGATGGCGTTAGATAGCTGTGGGATGGGCAGGAATACCTGTCGGGCCATGGGTAATAGCTGTGGGATAGATAAACCTCCAAGTGGCAAGCATTAGTGAGACTATGGCCACCCCTCCCAGGTGCAACCTATGGCCCTTTATTATCAATTAAACAATGAAGCTATTGATCCACACATTTCAACTTCACTACAACTCTTTATTAACATGCCCTGTTCATTGTAGGCCCAACCCAAACATACATGGCCCAATCTCAATCAGTGTGACTGGAGGACAGGCTGAAGAAGCATCCATTCATATCATCTATCATCCTGGTCTTGCCACTCCACTGCCTCCAGCTGGGAGTTGCACCGCCAGCTGGTTTCATGGAGGTTGCACTGCTTGTTTCCCTTCACGTGGAGGCTCTGTGGGCCTTGGCAATCCACAGTGTCGTATCAGTTTCGCCCTTTGCCTCCATTCACAGTGGCTCCACTGTTGCTCCATTGCCTTGTTGGATGTCCACGACCTGCTTCTGCAACACTGCCAGGCGACTGCCCGCTACCGCATAGGTAGCGGCTGTGCGCATGAGATTGTGCAGGATTGCAGCAAGCTTCCACGATCCTTCCTCACGGTCTTCTTGGGCGATGCTGCATGATTGGTAGAAGTACCTGGAACCTGTTGGGCCAGGATGCCAAAGGTTTCTCCACCACCTGCCTTGCCCTGGACAGCCTGTAGTTTGAAGATCCTCTCTTCCGGCCGTGAGGAGTCTGAAGTGTAGGGCTTCATGAGGTAGGTTCTGTAGGAGGAAGGCATTCATCCCCCATGATGAAGTAGGGGCACATCTTGCGTGTCATTGGGGCAGGGGGTTCTGGGATCTGGAAGCCCATTGATGACGGTTGCCGTTTCCAGCCCTCCTTGAGGTCACTGGCGTTGTATACCTGGCATCTGAAGCTGACCCGTTGCCTGAAGCATCGATGTACATGAACTTTGTACGTCAGCATTTCGGACCATGCGAAGAGGATGGCTGAAGAAGCCCTTGTAGTTGTGATAAGTGGACCCTGACTTGGCTGGAGCTGCAGGCCACGTGTCCCATCTTGGCCATCCAACGTGTGGTGGGAAGTTCCACTTCTTGATACCCACTGTTCTACAACTTCTTCCAGCCTTCTTCAGTGGAGCGGCACTTGGAGGAGCTCTCCAGGTATTCTTCGATGATGGCTGCACCACTTTCTTCTGACCACAATGCTGATGGCTGTTGTGTTAGCACCCTCCAGCCGTACTGCATGCTCCTGTAGGTGGTCCTGAGGCCAGTGGCACAGGAGTCAGTGCCACCTTCAGCCAGGTCCATCTTCGGACCCAGACTCTTTCTTGGCCGCCTCCCTTTTTTTCCCGTAGAACAGTTGAAAGAGCCTGTAGATGGCTTCGCACTGTTGCAGAACAATGGTGGCTACCAAAAGGACTGTGTTACGATCCATGGTGGACATTTCAGTGATGCTGTGGGAAGAGCAAGAGCCAGACATTTGAGGCTGCAGAGGTCTGGCCACAGGCAGGCTGCTGGGTCTGAAACGTTGAGATCCAGTGTGAGTTTGCTCCCCCTTTTATAGGCAATATAGGTTTTCCCCTAGGTGTCCTTCTTGCATCCTCTAGGCATCCTCTACAGATCCTTTAATATCCGAGATAGGTCCCCTCTGCGAACGTTTTTCCTTTTTAAATGCTTTCTTTTGTGAGCTTGCATCTGCTTTCATCCTTTCTCCATCCATACTACTAAAACGCTGCGCGGTTCTGTTTCCACGTACATTTTGCTTCCTTCCCTGTGTCCGCTTCCGTGGAGCGGATTTGAGTTGCGGCGGAATACGCAGATGCCTAGTGGTATGTAGCGGCATGCGTAACAATGACGACGAATGCAGAACGGGATGTTCCCCGTATTGCATTGCGGATGCAGAACGGACATGTTGGATACAATTTTCCGCTCAAAAAGTCTTTGAAGGCAGCCTCAAAACTTTTTGAGGCGGATAGAACCTCAGTCGACGGATGCTGGACGGGATAGAGAGGAAGAAAAACGGACGCAGTGAGTACAGAAACGGAATGCATCATGTTAACCAACGGATGGCAAGTGTTTCTCTCCATTTTACATCCTCTTTCCATCCGTTGGTGCAGTGTGACATGGGCTTAAACAGGGACCACCTGCATTCATTTTTATATAATTGGTTTAAAAAGATGCATCAGTTAAAAAAGTGCAAATTACTAGACTTGTAAAGTAGGAGATTAAGTTACAAAATAAAAGCAGAAAAGTACTTTCATTATACATAATCAACCAGCACAGTCAACAGAGATTTTTGGATGACACATGTTACACTGAAATCAGAATGCAACAAAAACAAACCTGAAGATCTAAAATTGCACTGGAAACCTTATATTGCAAATATGATGAGCAGTACAGGAGGCAGAAACAGGACCTGGAAATCTCTCATGGCTATCACCATCAGGATAACCTAATGTGTTGCGTCCCGTATGAAGCTATCTTTGAATAGTAATACCGTAAGTATGGACTGTGTGGAACTTGCCCTTATGCTGGCAAGTGAGAATTGTACCAGCTATGATTTCTAGAGCTGCATTGGCTTCCAACTGGGATGAAATTCAAAGGGTTGGCTTTAGAGCCCTTATGGTTTGACTTTAGGACTGGCAGGTTCACCTTCTGCAAATAGAACCGACCTATCGAATTGACCTGTTCTGGCTGGGAAGGATGAGTATCCCCCATATTGAAGCGAGCTTAAAGATTTGGCTTTTCCCCATTGTAGTCCAATTCTGGGGATTCTTTTCCCCCTGGAAATTAAGATTGACCTCCTGGCAATAAGATAGGGAGACAATTTTATGAACCTGCCCAGCTCTGTCAACCAGGCTTCCTTCTCAATAAACTGGACAGGATTGTTGGATTGTGCAACTCTGGTTCCTTTGATCAATTCATTTCAAAACTTGAGATCTTTTTTACTTTCCTTCCTTCTGGTCAGCATTTAAAAAGCCACAGAAATTGTTTGCTATCTTTTTATCCTTAAAACAAAACAAATAAACACATCACAATAGATTATTTTATTTTGAAACTCCAATATAATCTTGGTAACTGGCTGATGACCCATATTTAGTAGTACATAACCAAGGATAAATTTCCTAAACAGCTTTCTATCCTCCTTCTCCCATCCATCTCCCAGAAGCAAAACTAGAGGCTGGAACAGACCCCAGATTATGTCCCATCCATGCTTAATAGGTGTGATGATCAGGAACATAGCAAACATTGCCATGGCATTAATTGCAATTCAATAGCCTGCAGCCAAATAATTAATCAGATAAAGCTGTGAATAGTTAAGCCCCTGTCCCACTGCACCAACAGATGCAAAGAGGATGTAAAACGTTAAAAAAAGCTTCCCATCCGTTGGAAAATGTGATGCAACCGTTGTGTACACACTGCATACGTGTTTCATATGCTCTATCCCTCGAGCATCCGTCCATTGAGATTTCATCCGCCCAAGAAGTTTTGAGCTGCACAAAACTTTTTGAACGGATGAACTACCGTGTACGATGTACATCCGCGACTTATACGGGCAACAAACGTTCTATGTCCGTTGTCATTCGTTAAACATCCGCTGTATCCTCTCGGCATCCTCTGGACATCCTCGCAACTCACATCCGCTCCAGCGGAAAGCGGAAAGAGGGAGGAAGCAAAAGGTACACGGAACGTCCATACAGCATTAGTAGCACAGAAATAGAAAGGATGTAAGCATATGCATCTCGTATATAAAGGATTAAAACGGACAAAACGTTTTGTATCTGGGATGTATCTCAGATATTTAGCATGTCTGCGTATGTCTAGAGTATGTAGAAGGAACACCTAGCGGGAAAACCGATATTTCTTATAAAAAGGACGGAGAAATCACCTGGATCTCAATATGAGTCCAGCAGCCGCCAGCTGTACAGACCTTCTTCACCCTTGATCTTGCTCTTCATCATCCATTGTTCTCCACCATTGGATCATGACACAATCCGTATGGTAGCTGCGATCATTCATCACCAGAAAGCAAAGCCCTGTTCAGACTGTTTCCACCTTTTATAACACAGGAGAAGAAAAAGACATCCAAGGAGCTGTCTGGGTCCGAGGATGGATCGGGGAGAAGAATGGAGTTTGGACTGTATGACCAGTTGATGGTGGAGCTGAGGAAATGAAGACCCTCGTGCAATCCATCACTTCATAAAGGATGCCAACAGCCATGTTTGACGAACTTGTACAGCATCTGAGACCCAGTTTGACCAAACCGAGCACCAACTTCTGTCCCAACCTGGACCCTGGATTGAAGTGGTACTGACTCTGCGCCACCTGGCCTCTGGAACCACATACAGAAAACATGCAGTACACTGGAGGGTGCCACACAACAGCATCAGCAAAGTGGTCAGAGAAGTGGCTGCAAGCCATCATCGAAGAATACGTGGAGGGCTCCTCAAGTCCCCACCACTGAACAAGGCTGGAGGAAAACTTGCAGAAGAGTGGTATCATAGGTGGAACTTTCCCCACACCGTTGGGGCCATAGATGGGAAGCACGTGGCCTGCAAAGCTCCAGCCAACTCAGGTCCACTTATTTCAACTACAAGGGCTTCTTCAGTATCATCATCTTTGCCATGGTTGATGCTGACTACAAGTTCATGTACATCGATGCTTCAGGCAACGGGTCAGCTTCAGATAGCCAGTATACAACACCAGTTGACCTCAAGGATGGGCGGAAATGCAACCTCATCATGGGTTTTCAAGATCAGACCCCCTACCCAATGACACACAAGATGTGCCCTACTTGATCATTGCTGATGATGCCTTCTCCCTCAGAACCTACCTCACTGAAAGCCGTACAGTTCAAGATACCTCACCCGTGAAGAGAGGATTCTTCAACTACAGGCTGCCCAGGGCAAGGCGGGTGGTGCAGAACGCCCTTTGGCATCCTGGCCAACAGGTTCCAGATAACTTCTCACCACCATGCAGCATCACTCACAGACTGTGAGGAGCATCGTGGAAGCTTGCTGCATCCTGCACAATCTCATGCGCACCCACTACCCAGTGTTGCAGAACAGACTTGTGGACGCGCAACAAGGGAATGGGGACATGGAGCCTGGTGAATGGAGGCGCAAGACGACCTTGATAGACGCTGTGGATTGTGCCAGGCCCCAACAGAGCTTCACGTGAAGGGAAGAAGCAGCGCAACCTCCTGAAACACTGGTGCAACTCCCCAGCTGGAGCAGTGGAGTGGCAGGACAGGTGGTAGATGCTCTGGCCCTCCAGTCTGCCTCTCTGCCTGCATCCTGTGGAGCTGGGGTGGGGGTGGGGTTCGTTGGTCTCTGGTAGCTGCCGCTTCTTTCCTCCATTTGTGACAGCAGGGGTGTCATCCTCCAAGTCCGCCGGCATGGGGAGTGCAGCTGCCGGGGGGGTCTCTGCCGTGGGGCCCTCTGAAGACACCTGCCTGGACAGGGCAGCTGGCTCCTGGCTGGAAGAGGGACTGGCTGTCTGTGGGCTGTCTGAGGGAGAGGGGTGTCAGAGGGCTGCTCCTCGGTGCCGGACCTCACCCTCCAGAAGCTCACTTGGCCATGACGTACATCTGCTGGTCAGTGAGCTTGACAGCGGCCTGGCCAGATTTTTTGAGGTGTAGCTTGCCATACCAGGTGTGCATGTGCTTCCACTATCCCAGGAGTCCATCTGCAGTGTAGCCCAGGCTCTCTGCCTTGTCTCTCCAAGCTGCCTGCTTCTTTTTGTGTGTCCCGATACAGTTTCTGTGGCCCTTTCTCCACAGATACTCATTCTCCCTAGCCATTCCAGCACCTCTTCTCATGCTCCTCGGAAAGGGTTGTTACTGTTTCCTCTCTCCTTCTGCTTTCCCTTGCCTCTTCCTCCCTCTGGTGGGGCCTTCAGCAGCAGGGCCTTCAGGGGCTTGAGCAGCAGGCTTTGGGGCCTTGGGGCTGGTCCACCACAGCAGCAGCAGTAGCAGTAGCAGTAGCAGCAGAGCAGCACCAGCAGGCAGCAGCAACCAGCAGCAGTACAGCACCACAGCACAGGAGAAGCACCACACCAGCAACACCACCACCAGCAGCCACAGGGAGAAGCAGCAGCAGCTTCAGAGTCAGTGCCAGGGGGGGATGGTGGTTCTGTCCTTCTTGCCAGGGCTGGCACGAGTAGGTACCGGCTTTCTCTTCTTCCCTGACTGACGAACCATGGTGTTCTTTGAAGATGTATGTGGCAGCACATCTTTCCTCTGGAATGCTGACTGCGTGCGTGCTACATCCTTTTATATCCGCGGACTGACGCAATTCATACTCCCCACATGCGCAGGTGAACGCTTTGCATCCGATATACATCCCCGCGGGTATCCCCTTGCTTCCTATAGGCGTCCGTGATGCATCCGCGTCATCCGCTATGCATCCGCCCCTTCTGCCTATGCGTCCGCTTTCAAAAATTCTCCCCCAGAACCCCTGCGGGATATGTCATCCGCTTCCATCCGCTGTCATCCGCTAGGCTTCCTACGAACATCCGTTTTAACTCCCTGCTACATCCTACCCACGTCCGTTCTTTTCTGTTCTTTTCTGTTCTGTTTATGCAAAATTTTCTCACTTTTTGGAGCAGATGACAACGGATGGAGCCACCCCCGAAATTTTGCTCATCCGCTGTGTCCTTTATGCATACATTTTGCATCCATCGGCCAGTGGGACACGGCCTTAAGAGACATGCCCTTAAGAGACATGCCCTTTTACTATTAGAAATGTTTACTTTTGATTAAGTCTGCAAAAGGTTTTTTTTTCCTTCTCCCTTTCTTTAGGCAATTATCTATTTTTCAGGCATGGGAGAGATTTTCTTGACTCTAAAGATTTTTCTCTTTTTCTCACCAGAATTCTACCATATCTTCTGTCATTACTCTGCTTAGACAATTGCGCTCAGCATGTGATATGGAAACCCCATTAACTTCCAGGAACTAAACCAATAATCTCTTGATTTTAACAAACCCAAGAGTTAATCTCAATGGAATTGAGCCTATTTGCACACTCTGCAAAGCCCAATTTATCTAATCATTTCTCATTTTTCTTTTATCACCTTATCTTAATAAAAAGAGGTGTTATTTTTTTTCTTGAGAAGATTTCTGTGCCGAAATACTCATCATGCTAATTTCCTTAAAATAGTAATTATAAGCAGCAGCTGAAAATCAAGAAACACAATTTAACGCCTCTCAGCCTGATTTCATCAGCTCTCTGACAGAATACTAGAATATTTGCCCCATAACAACAGTTACACTCACTGTCCTAAATACTGTCAAATATCTTTGTTCAATGTAGTCCAAATATTACATTATTATAATTTTTTTCTACCCTTTCTTTCCTAAAGAAATTCCTAAGGTGACATTCATGATCCTCTCTCTTTATTTATATTTTCACAATACATAGACAAAGTAGTCTTCGACTTAAGTCCATAATTGAGCCCACTATTTCTGTTGTTAAGTGAGACATTTGTTAAATGAATTTTGCCCGTTTTACAATCTTTCTTGCCTCAGTTGTTAAATGAATCACTGCAGTTGATTAGTAACCCGGTTGTTAAGCAAAATCTGGCTTCCCCATTGACTATATGAATCAGCAGCCAAGCATTTGAATTTTGATCACATGATCATTGGGATGCTGCAAAGGTCATAAAAACAGTCATAAGTCACTTTTTGAATTTGAATGGTCACTAAATGAACTGTTGTAAGTCAAGGACTACCTGTATATGGAGAGGCTATGAGAGGCCTACACTTGTACCTGCTGCTTCACTTCCCTTGACAAGAGAGAGAGGAAACTCATGACAATTATATTCTTCTCCAAACTTTATGTCAATTATATCCATGGCTAAAGATTGTATTTGTCTTCCTGGCATCCTTTCCCTAAATCATCTTGCATCTCATTAACAAACTCTCCAGACTTGGTCCACTTTGATTATTCATTAAAGAGTGCTTTAAGCATCTTATTTGTAGTGCAACTCTTGATTTCCATAAGCTTTAATGGTCTAAGATCATAATTGGTTTCATACGTAGAGAGAATTAACCAAGAGACTAACCTTCTAACAACATGCCCCTTCATCTACTGCTTGCTGCAAGATATATAAAGAGATTACCTTGAGTTCATCCCATGCTGTTTCATTCCTATTGCAAAGTAGCAAGCTGCAGACAACTGGCTGATCAGGAATTAGATGCAGGAACCATTTTGAATCAAAACATTGTGTATGTAAGTCCTTCAGATAGCCGTAACAAGCAGGAGACAGGAATTGTAAAGAAGGTATTGGCTGAGAACCTAATCAATTAAGGAAAATAAAGGCATGTATAATCCCATAAAAAAAGAAGCCTGTTTTAAATGACTGCTGGGAATGGAAAAGTTATTTGGGATAAAAACAGATATTTTTTAAGGCTTCTACATTCTTTAAATGTTCTGTGGCAAGAAATAGAGGCAGGTAATCTGGACAAACCTTATAATTAATAGGGCTGCAAAAATTAAATGAATAAAGTTTATATTATGAAAGCATAATCTCAGAAAAGCACAGAACTTAATTTGTGAGATTTATTGCTCTAAAATGCTTCTGTGATAATCAATTAAATATTCTAATAAAAAGATCAGGTCAATTGACAATGAGTTATCAACCTTATCCATTATGTAAATCTGAAAGTATTGTTAATTAATCATTTTTCTAGTTAATTGGTGGGAGAGTCATATAGGTCCACCAGTTTTTCTAATCTATGTGATTTCTAATTTGAATTTGAAAGGGATGGAGTGAAGTCATTTTAACAGGTCACCTTCCTTGCAGATAATTATGATAGATGATTGGCCACACATTATTAAATATTGTGGAGGGCAACCTTACTATTGCTGTGTTCTAACCTCCTCTGCTGAGCCCTAAGATGGCCCTGGAAACTGGCTGCAGCTGCTGAAAACAAGTTCTGGTTTCAGCTGAATGTTGGTCTTAAACATTTTTTGAATCATTATGTGTTTTTGAACCCAGAAATTTCCACCGAGTCCACCAAGCACAAGAAAATGACTCATGTTGATCATATTTCCAGCATAAATCTGAAGTACCTTTATACCATTCTAGACAGTTTTTCGGGAGCCATATACTAATGGTACAACATTGTATAACATTCTTTTAATTGCTAATTTAATTTAAACCTCAACAATTTTCACCAACATTTTCCCCCTGCATATTGTATCCAAAGTTCTCAGTCCACTTTACCATACTCTTACCTATTCTTCTGTTTCAAGTTTCAAGTTTATACATCTTAGCAATTATATGGTCATTATTTGTACATATTTCAGCTTCAAACAGTTTTCTACCGCTCAATTCTAAATGTTTATCTACCTTCAAACTTTCTCTTGTGTATCTGAAGACCATTGAAAACTAAATCTCTTTGCATCAATTGTTCTCTTGATTTCATTTTATGTCCTGTTTTCCTGTTCCAACAACTCTTGAAAAGTTAATTTTTCTTTACCTACTGTTTCGTTCCTTTAAAATATTTCTTGTGCTGAGACCTATAAAGGTATTTTCAGGTACAGTCTGGATTTATATCAGTTCCAAATTCTCAATATGGCACAGTAATATGATGATTTTTAAGATCTATATTGACCTTAACTTTATCATACCATACTAAATGTAAAAGTCTAGGAGAATCTGGCAGAACCGAAAAATTGGTTTCACTGTACAGAATGAAGCAGGAAAGAGAATGCTGCCAGTGACATTCAATGAAGCAAAACACTTCTTCCAACAATTAAAAAAAAAAACTATACATATGGACATCAATGAATGGATAAAATAGTGAAATCAGGTTGATCATACAGTAGTTATCAAAATTGATGAAAGACACAAAAAGTTTGTTTATTATACAAGTTGGACATTTTGGAAAGTGAAGTTAAATTCTCCTCAACAAATCTACTTTTTAGCAAAAATACTTCCAATAGCAAAATTTGATAAAATTTTCATAGAATTTGATAAAATACCATCATCATAAAATCTTACAAATAGCAGTAGCATTTAGACCAGAGGTGGTATTCAGCAGGTTCTGACCGGTTCTGGAGAATCGGTAGCGGAAATTTTGAGTAGTTCGGAGAACCAGCAAATCCCATCTCTGACTGGAGATATTGCAATTTCCTTCCCCTGCTACGCCCACCAAGCCACGTCTCCAGAACCGGTAGCAAAAATTTTTTGAATCCCACCACTGATTTAGATGTATATACTGTCCCATATGCTCTGGGTGTTTTACAATGTAGAATCATTATTTGTGCTTTGCTCTCAACAATGCTAGGTTCTGTTGCCTAAGGAATGGAAAATATACATTTATAATCTAATGTAAAAATGGGGTAATATTAAAAGAATGCTCAAACTCTCAAACAATCGTAGTTTTCTAACATACTAGTAAGATTAATATTTTAAGATTTTGCTACCCAATCTTTAATAAATTAGAATTTCTGGCTCTACTAAGGTAGCTGGATTCACTCACTGCTAACATCTGATGACTAATGGAAAAGGGAAGAGAATTTCAAACAGATACCCCATTTTTCTTTTTTGACTTTTGACTTGTAAAAAGGCCTTAAAAACCCAGGGTGGATTATCATATCTTTGTACTGAAGAAATTGTAGGAAGCAACAATTATAATGGGACATGAAGCAATTAATTGGGTAAGAAGTAACCCAAGGTTATAGATTGTCCCCTTTTATTTAACTTGCATGCAGAATATAAAAGAAACACCGAACTAGAAAAAATAGGAATTAAAACTCCTGGAAGAAACATTAACAATCTTTGATATGTCGATGATAACCAACCATTCTCATGCTCAGAAATGAAAAATATTTAACCTTTTGTAAGTGAAAAAGGGTATTGGTACTTACCTGATACATCCATTCTCTGTGAGCTGTGAAGAGCATCCAGAAGTGGGGAGATGCTTCAGTCTCTTCTGGAAAGACTGGGCTTAAAACTCCAGGACGCTACTCCTCCTCCATGGGACACCTCCCCAGCGTCCCCTAGTTTTGCAAAGTGTCAAAGTCCAGAACTCTGAGTGCCTAAATCCGGAACTCATCACCTAATCTAGATCCCTGACTGGAACGGAATCCCACCAGACAGAAAGAAATGGGTGAGGCTGGATGCTGTTCACAACTCACAGAGAACGGGCTTATCAGGTATGTATCAACACCCTTTCTCCCATGAGCTGTTTAGAGCATCCAGAAGTGGGACATACCAAAGCTTGGCCTGTCCTTAGGAGACTCCGGTCTGGATCGAAATGCACTCCTAAACTCTGTGGACTCTGTATTCTGCATACGTCTGCAGTACTCTTCTGCCAAATGAAGCGGTGGCTGCTGCGAGGCATAGACATTGTAATTTATAATATCTGGACAAAGGGCAATGGTGATAAGCCGCAAGTTGCTGCTCTGCAAATTTCGTCTATGGAAGCCTGTGTGGCCCAGGCTGCTTATGTTGCCCACTCCTTGTTGAATGGGCTGTAATTGCCCTTAGGAAATGAGATGACTGGCATTCGTTAATTTTTAGCTATGGTGGCTCTGCAACCAGCTACGATGGTCATCGATGACACCTTACGCCTAAAGTGGATGGGTTGAAGGATAGGAATAGAGCCTCAGATTTTCGAAATGCCGCCATGCAGTCAAAGATAGAATGCTAGACACCCTTCGAACATTCAAGTCGATGCCATTTGATGCTCCAAGTCTATGAGACGGTTTGGACAAAAATTTGGAAGCACCAACTTCTGCCCTCTGTGGAAGACTGAATTTACTTTAGGGGTGAACGATGGATCAAATCTGAGAACCACTCTGCCCGCATGAACATGCACAGATCCTTTCTCATTGACAATGCTGCAAATTCAGAAATCCTCCTTGTTGATATGATCGCAATTAAGAAGACCACCTTATATGCCCAGGAATTTGAGACTAGCGGTCTTAAAGGCTCGAACGGGCCAGTTAAAGTGCGGTTAATACCTTGTTGAGCTCCCAAGTGTGGGATAGCGGTGAAATTACAAGGAGGTCGTAAGTTCATCCTTAAGAAAGATGCGGACATGTGGGATGGTGCGCTATGGAACGAAGTCCACCCAGGATATCACGCGAGGCTAAGGCTGCCACTTGTTTGCGTAAAGTATTTGGAATTGGCCTTAGTCAACCCCTCTGTAAAAAAGTCCAATAATGACTTATTGATGGTGGCGGTTGGGTCAATTCTAGACCCTGGCACCAGTGACAGAAAGCAGACCACGTGCCTCGCTATATATTGATTTGTTGATGACTGTCTGGATGCTTGTATGCGTGGCAATGCATCCTCTGAAATTTGTTGGGTCCTTAAACGGATCTGCTCAACCTCCATAAGGCTAGGCTGAGCCATTGTGCGGTCCAGGTGAATACCGGCCCTTGCGAGAGGGAAACCCTTGATGTGGGAATTTTCCAAGGTTATTCTCTCGACAGGTCCTGTAAGGTACGCGAACTATGTTCGCCTGTGGCCAGTAAGGGGTGACCAATATCAATTCCACTCATTCCTCCAATAACTTCTGGATCAACCTGGGTATTACAGGAGTGGAGGAAACGCATATAGAAAGTCTGGGAGGGCCACTGACACTCGCAGGCATTTGGATGGGCCTCCACCCCCTGAGTGAAATATACTCCATCCCCCTACCGTTGAAATATACTGGGCAATTGGGCATTGAGGGAGAGGCAAATAGATCAATCACCGGTTGCTCAAAACTTCCACACTGCTTCCTGAAGAAAGATGGGTGTACGGCACCACTCTTGTCTGATCTATCATGCCCTCTGAGCCAGTCCACTTGTTTGTTTAAAAGCCCCTGCTATGTGCTCTGCCTTGAGCAAAAACAGATTGGCCTTTGCCCACTTGAACAACCTAGCCGTCTCCTGCATCAAGAAGTTTGGAGTGGGTACCCCCCTGTTTGTTTATGTGGGCCTTGGTTGTGATATTGTCTGTCAAGACAGAACGTTGGCGTTATTGGAAAAGAGTAGAAAAACTGCGTAACACCAGATGAACTGCTCGCAGCTCCAATAGGTTGATCTGCTTGTTGATTGTTCGGAAATAGTCCAACTTCCCTGTGCAGTGTGGATTGGAAGTGAGCCTCCCCATCCTACCAGCGCTGGAGCATCAGTTGTGATCGTTGCCCCTGCAAGGTTCCTTGAAAGGACACCCCTTGTTTATCAATGTTTTCCGACACCAGCAGAGCGATCAGAGAACATTGTGCAGTACCTTATCCGAGTGTTGGAAGTGGCTCTTCCGGATCACTGGAAAGGTACCAGAACCTTGCAGATCTCGAGAATGGAATTAAGCCCAAGGCACAATGGAAATACAAAGAAATCAGTTTCCCTCAGGGTTGAGACAGAACTGCCAGGAAACCCTCTTTAAGGCTCTGATCTCTCTGGACAAAGACTGGATACTATTCAACCTGTCCTGAGAGAGAAAAAACCTTGCCCTCTACAGTATCTATCATTGCCTAAATGAACTAACCTAGTTTGAAGGGATCAAATGGCCTTTTTTTGCAATTTATGAAAAGCCGTGACCCTGAAGGGTCTCCAAGTAATCTTGGTATCTCAAATTTGCTTGATGTCTGGAAGATGACAAAATTAAAATACCATCCAGATAACATTGTAAACGAATAGAGTTGATCTGGGGAGGCAGCCAAAGCTGCTAGGACCTTGGTAAAAAGTCCTAGGGGCCGAAGCCAGACCGACATGGTAGGTTCGATATATCTCGTAGTGCTGATCACAATTGCAAAATCTAAAAGATATTTTTAGTGAGCAGATCTAAATTGGTATATGTAGATAAGCCTCTGTCAGATCTATGGAGGTCAGTACATCCTTCTCTCTGATGCTAAGCAGAATGGACTGGAGAGTAGTCATCTTGAAATTTTCGATAAACAATGATCTGTTCAGACGGTGAGGTCCAAAATTGCCCTGCAGCCCTCTGAACTCTTTGGGACCCACAAACAATAAGAGGAGTAACAGCCTTGACCCTGTTGTTCAGATGGGAACTCCTTCTAATGGCCCAAATATTGCAGATGATTGATAGCCTCCTGCATCAATGCTCTCTTAATGGTTCCGTGGACCTAGGGCTCCTAATGAAAATGTCGGGGAGGATTGAAAACTCTACCAAAACCAAACCTAACGAAGTCCCTGACCCAAGCATCAGAGGTGGAGCTGTCCCATTGATCAGCAAACAAGTTTTAGCCACCCTTCAATGGGAGCTGCTGTCAAAGACGAAAAAAATCAGCCTCCAGTACCCTCTGGGGTTTCCTTCTGTTTTGGCCTCCCTGCTGAACTCTATCGGAAGATTTCTGACCTATCCTGTCTAAAACTGGGCCTGTAGCCTGATGTTCTCTGAGATCTGGAAACATAATGGCCCTTGATAGTAGGGCCGCAAAGGAACCCTTCGAAACGACTGGGGCATTCTGTTTTCAGACCTCCGCAAAAAGAGGGGGGCAGCACTTTTTTTCTTATTTTCTAGTTCTCAATAAGCAGGGGCTCCAAGACACTTGCCAAATAATTTATCCCGATATTGGGGCTGATGCTATCTTGGCATTTATGCTTGGTATCTGCCTGCCAATGTCTGAGCCATAGCAGTCTCCGTGCTGATACACGAGATGCTATGGCTCGAGTCAAGATTTGGACTGCATTAAATGTGGCGTCAGCGGAGAATTCTGCCGCTGCAATAATCTTAGCAATGTCCTGGTGGGCTCTGATATTTGACCCCTCAAGTGGAAGAGCCATCATAGGGAGGACCGTGTAAAAAAGGATGCAGCTATAACTGCCCTCATGGCCCAGGCATCAGAAACATGCACCCTACGGAGTGCCAACTCTTCTCTCTTTTCCTCCGGTCTGAGGGCTTCCTCGGCCTCATTGGGAAAGGTTGAAGAGGCCAGTGCCACAGTAGACTCATCCACCTCCAGCATTTTGAGAAAATTTGAAAACTCTGGTGCCAAATTATAATACCTGTTGGGGTTGGGTAGGATGCTGCTGATGCCCATTGATTTTGTGCTAATTTAGCAAACATACGAGGGACAGGAATAGTTTCTGGTTGTGAGAATATTAGATCCTCGGATTCGTCCTGTGACTCTGTTGACAATGGATGAGGGCTTGATGTGCCTAGTTCAGTGGTGTTTTTTGCTTTGAACAGTAAAGATTTAAAGAGGTGCAGACGAAAAAGGCCAGAAAAGGTAGGCTGGTCTGGAATGAGGACTTCATCATCCGACATTCCTCATTCTAGTGAGTCAGCCTCTGACAACCCCAAGTCCATCTGATAGATCAACCCCACCTCCATGGGAACATCCTGGTCATCTAATTCCACCTCCTTCCAAAGACTCTGGACTGGTATGTCAGGAATATTGGGGAATACTTGAGTTTGATGATGTCCCATATGCACAAAGGATCGAGCAGACAGGGATCCTGCTTCCGAAGTAGCCGTAAAGTGTCTGGTCCGGATGGATTGCTGAACTCCAGCCGCAATGCCCTTTTGTATGGCCATCTCCATCCATTGCCTCCTTTTGATGGGAATAGTCTCAGGTAATCCCTCCTCCTGTCTTAAACCGGTGGCTATAGGGGTGAAAGTTGCCTCTGGGATTCGCCGGGCAGTGCTCATTGTCCAGATATAGCCTGTCTGGGCGGATAAGTCCAAGGGCCCCAACAATGTACTTGGGCCCTGATCCAATTGTTGTGTCATAGCCACCTTGTCCACCACCCTGGCCCGTTTCTGCAACTGCCTTTCCAAGGCTTGGTGCCGTCTATGGGCATCCTTGTCTGCCACCTTAGAGGCCTTTTTGGGGCCCACTGACTTATCTCGGGACTTATTTGTCTTGGAGCAGAAGACGCTGTCACCTTCCATTGTGGAGGACTGATTCTCATGCCTCTAACTTTAATTTTTTTAAAATTATTATTATTGTTATTATTATCATTATCATTATTTGTACTTGGGGTGATGCCTACCCCTGTGGTTGAAAGTAGAACGCTTCTCCAGGAGTGTAAGTCTATATCTCTATCTATCTATCTATCTATCTATCTATCTATCTATCTATCTATCTATCTATCTATCTATCTTTCTGTACACACACACATATACACATACATACATACATACATACACACACACACATATATATACATATCCGTGTCTATAGCTACATGTAAAACTGTGTATATGGGAAACAGTATCTAAGGGCCCCCAACACAGGAAACCCCCAAGCGCTCCAAGCAAGAATTATTCTGGATCCCTGGTCCCCAACAAGGGAAACCAGCTATACAGGGCCTGGATGGATCCTTTCCTGCCAAAAACATCCTGCTGTTTGAAATGGCACTTGCGGCTTCATTCCAATGTAATGATCTAAAAGCAATTGCAAAAAGAAAAAAATTCCTGTTTAAGGACTAGTTTGCTTCTCCAACGTCAGCAAGATAAAAGAGAAATAATGCCAGGCAAGTGAAGTGGGAAGGTACCTGCCCCGGTCCCCAAGAAGGGAAACCAGCGGGGAATGGCACCTGTGATATTTAGGTGCGAATTTGAAGCCAGCCATTGAAAATGGCGGGAAGGCAGAATCTCTGATGTTAATTGCCTGAGCAGTTTTACGAGCCGCTGCTGCTGACTCTCTTAATTGTCAGATATATGATCCTGTCAGTCGAAATGGCAAGAAGTGAGCTGCGGCTGCGAGCGCTCCGCCACGATCGCAGAGATAAGACGATCGGGATATTAGATAAGCTAATTGCCAGAAGTGGCTGTCTCAGGATGCCTGCGGAGTGGCAGGCTCTGCCAGCCATAAAGAACTGCTCTCAAACTGATCGGGGAGATGACCTAATAGAGCCACAAGCCTTGAAATCGCCAAATTAATTGGGGAAAAATTTACAAGCCAAATTAACCCAAGAGNGCCAAATTAATTGGGGAAAAATTTACAAGCCAAATTAACCCAAGAGCAAACCTGAATTTTGACTAGCTGAATCAGAAAACTGTTCCAGTCAAGGAGTGCACAACCTCCAGCCACGAAGGCTGAGCTAAAACTGGGGGATGCTGGGGAAGTGTCCCGTGGAGGAGGAGGAGCATCCTGGAGTTTTAAGCCCAGCCTTTCCAGAAGAGACTGAAGCATCTCCCATTTCTGGATGCTCTGAACAGCTCATGGGAGAAAATAAAGGACAAAAAACAATTTGCTCCTGTATCAAAATCAAACAAAGGAAAATTAAGTCAAGAGGCAATGCCAGCCCTGTGCAAATAATCGGTAGAAAAGTTCAAAGAAGCCACTTTCTAGATTCAAATGGTGAATATAGTCATGAAAAAAATGACATCTCTTACTTGAGAAGAAAACTATGATAGGTCTAGACAAAACATCTAATGTTTTTTGGACATGGAAAACCATGGTTTTCCCAGATGCAAATATGACTGTGAGAGTTGAATCATCAAAGAGGCTGAAACACAAATTATTTTCATTAACATTTCATTGTACATTATATGGAGCCAATTCTGATTCTGCCTTAGCAGCATGCAATATTGTAGTTAAAAGTATGTCAAAAAGGCTCCATCTAAGTTGCAGTGGAGCATAGTAATTTGATAGTGCTTCAAATGATTTATTCTTAATACTGCTGAATGCAATTACATTTTGTGGAAACATGTGATTGTGATTTAAATTCTAGGATCTAACTAGACTAGACTTTGAAGCTGTCTATGTTAAAAAAACCTGATGTCCTTTAAATCCTGGATATTTTTTCACAGAGATGTTTCAACTGAATTATTCAATGAAGTTGTATATCAACTATTTTAATACAAATAATGTCAGAAATGTTTCAATGGTATTGCCCATGACAAGGGAAGGAAACATAATTGATTTTAGCTTGGCCTACTGTGATTTGTGAAATGTAATCCATGATCTGTTCCTTTAACATGAGGTGTGACACTTTCTAGGGAGTTTAGTGTAAATAGAAGACTGAGTGATACGCTATCTTGCTTTAATAGGCTTTATCATTGTGGAATGGAAATCAGGATAGGTTCTATTCATTTTCAAGCAATTGTTTACAAGAGCTGTAATTAAGAAAACTGAGGTAAGCAACAGTTGTTGAAATATTTGGGCATCTACCCATTATGTGGGATCTGGTGGAAAAAGCATGTTCATTGTCCTGTCCAAAAGGTGGGATCCAGGAACAAAGCCTTTTCTGCCATGGGACTTGCCTTCTGGAACCTCATCTCCCCTAAGTGGTCTTTCCTTGAAAACCTGGCTTTTGCCCTTGGGTCTGGGACCAAGAGTATGGGTGAGCTCATTTCTTGCTCTCACCTGTGTTAACTTAGTGTTCCGAGTTGCTAAGTTACTTTATGTTAACTCTGTTGTTTTAAAGTTGATTTATTGTTTTTAATTGTTAGTCTCCAAGAGTTATGCACACGAGATGGGAAACCAAATACATTAAATAAGCAAAAAAATATATGGGATGAGATTAGAGATAAGTCAAACACATGACTATTGCTCAATTAATAATCTAGCATTTACAACTTGGACAGCAAGAGAACTGACAAAGAAAAGATTTCTACTAATAGTTTGCCACTTCCCATTTTCTTGTGGATCATATCTGAAAGTGATCATGTCTGAAAGCTTATTCATTACCTGTCATTTTCTTCAGGGGCTCCATCATTCTTATTCCAACTCTCTCGACAGCAACAATATTGTTCTCCTTTAAATACTGCTTCAAGGTTGGGTGGATGACCTTCTGGCATATCACAAGACCGACACCATCAGTTATTACTTCCCTGCCTAGACTGAGTAACTGATCCAACATTTCAGCTTCTAGAGAAATTCCATGATGGATAACTATGGCTCCTTCTCCGGCATGAGACAAATCTCCTGACATAGACATGCCAAACAGAGCCACTTTGATCTGGCCTGAAGCAGTTCTTTTGAAAGGCAGGGTCAGATGCTTTTCTGGCATTTCAATTAAAAGTCCAGGATAGACAGTAGAATCTATAACTCTCTTATTTTTTACAGGTATGTAATGGCATTTTCCTAGCACGGCACTAGAATCCACATTTTGGGGGATTGTAAACAGAAAGGCCTTTAATAGCAACATACTGATATGATCGGCTTCCTTCCTGCTAAGCATGCAAGCACGTTTGCTCAATATAATGCTGCGCACCAGGCTAAGGAGAAGCTTAGAACTGCTGAAATCTACCGGGATTCGGCAACCACAGGTTTCAGATGAAAGGTAGTCAATGCAGAGGCTCAAAATATGTTTACTAATTTTAATGAAAGGGTACCGAGCCATATTCAGGCTTTCGTATTTTTCAAGCAAGCTGCAGCAAAAGATTGCCGTAAATAAGCCACTGTCCCTGAAGAGCGCAAGGTGATTCTGCACAGAGGCAACCAGAAGCTTTAAAATGGGAAGAGTGACACAAAGACTACTCAGCAAAACCGAAGATTGTGATGAAATACGAACGTATCCTCCCGTGCCATTGTGAAATTGTTTGAGCCTACCTGTGGGGCCATAGCAGGACTTCATTATCTTACTAAATGTGGAGGCAGCCTGGCTAATCACCTCCTTAGTTAAAGGCCCAGTGGTGCAGAGGGAAGGTTTTTTAACATCAGAGCGAGACATCTTTCCCGACAAAATTCCAGTCAAGCTTTAGAAGCGTTCCATTTCTACAAAACAGTTTTTAATTATAATTATACATAGGCATGTGAGACCTTGGGTTTTCTTTTCAGGCAACGATACGACAAAGGGATTTAATAGCACTTATTCGATGTTAAACAATGTGCTCAATGTGATGATTGCCGAAGTTGCTACATTCAACCAGACTGTTTGAGTTCATCACCATGCTGTTTTTGAAGCAAGCTTTGCTGTTTTGTTAGATGGTAAATACCAACATGGGCACCACCAATGAATAAAAATCCAGACATGGACAGCCAATTCCTACTATTCCAGCTGCCTTACATCTTTTGTTGATGGAGACTTATAATAAATAAGGGAGATATGCCTATAAGGAGGAGAGGAAGAAAAGACATCTCATAATACTATAATCACAGAAAAATACATTTATTAAGAACTTATTTCAGTGAAAACTCTTGGCAAACAATCTCTGAAAATCAGGTATAATCACAGAAGTGAGTATTTTGCATGGTAGAAAACATTCTGATAATTTGCCAACTCAGATTACTCATCATAATCTTTTATATAAGCATAATGCAGAAAAAAATAGCATTAACAGTGGGCAGTTATGGATTTTTGCCAATAAAGCACTCAATCTTTGATTTACAGAGATTTATTTCTTCTCTGTTTAGAGGTATACAGATGAAAGTGATATTTTTACACATTTTCTCAGCTCATATCTTAGCAATCCTTTGAAGCTGTTTCATGATATTTGAAATATTTTCATATATGTGACATTAATTGAAACTTTGTTGGAAAAAGTTTTGTATCAATTGCAAGAAAGTTCAGATTTCATTTTATTACAGAACGGCATGTATACATACAGTATATACATAATAAGAAGATCATAGCCACATCCAAGATGCGTGAATTTGTGTATCCAACTGAATTATACAATATCTAGGAATGTGGAAGGTCCTTTTTGAGGGTAAACTGTAGGTTTGACAAGCTAAAGAGAAATTACAAAAGGCAAGATTTTTACCATGACTGTTTTAAGGATGGGGGGGGGGGGGTTGNNTGGGGGGGGGGGGGTTTGACCAATTTTTGTGCCAGATCTTTCATACATTGTTTTCTAATAACTGCCTCATGAATACTTGGCAAGAGAGTCTAAATTTTGGTGGTTTTGAAAGAAGGCCTCTAACTTTTGCAATCAGAATGAAATCTGAAAGTAATTAAACATAGGCAACTAAAGGATACCTGAAACCAACTGCGGCATCCACATAGAATGATTATGTTGCCATTCTGGCACTAACATGGAATTGAACTTGGAATACAGCAAAAGAATATTGATTTTGAAAAGTTAATGAGGTAGATGGACTTGAAAGAATATTTCCTATGGGGTGTTTAAAATTTTATAAAATAATACATGAAGATTTTGAAATTAACCATAAGAATCCACCTCCTGTGGGAATGTTTTATTGATTGGAAAAGAAACCGATCTTAAAAGGGATTTTGAAAGTTGACTAGAGCGAACCAGAGAGAACTAAGGATTACCATTAAAGCAGAAGGGACCCATTAACACAATGGAGCAATATGTTTTGCTATAAAAGGAATTAAGTTTGTTTGAGAGCACTGTACTTAACAATTACTTACAAGATTGTCTGATATTGTAACAATGGATTTAGAAGAATAACAGATTTTACTGAATAACACAGATTGAGTTTGACCTCAAATATGGATTAGTATTCTTTAAAAATGTCCGATTATAAAAGTGATATGGAAAAAGATGCTGTGGGTCTGAAAATGAATTTATAATGCCAGAATATGAGTGTGATATGGAAAAAGATGCCACAATGAATTTACACATGAAACCAGCTGATATCTTAATAATTAAAGGGGAGGTACAAAGAATAAATCAGAAGAGTGACTTGGAAAGTAATCTTATCTTGAATTTATAAAAGGAATGTGTTAAAGTAATGCAACTGTTCCCGAGAGGAAAGAAAGAGAAAATGATAAGAAATTAGCCAGTGGGACATTATTTGATAGGATTAAAGATCAAAAAAAGTAAATGGAAGGAATTCAAAGTGGATTTATTTGATCAGAGTCAATATATATGTTGTGGTTTCTGATAGCTATTAATGGAATTTCTTTTTGACCGGGATTGAACAACTCGCTTTAAAGATCAGTTCATAAATGCGAAATTTCTTTTGCTTTACAGTATTTCTTAAAGTGTCAAGTTGGAATACAAAATGGATTGATTACATTGAAATATAATATTATGTATAATATTATTAAGTTAAAATGTAATATAATAAGAAACATAAGTTATTACTTTTGGTAGACTTTTGCTGATTAGGACTGAATGAGTTTATGTAATTTGATTATTGATAAGGGCTGAGATATGGAAAGAAGAGATATTTGTTTCATTGAAAGGTTACAGAAGGTGTGAATGAAATTGTAGTTTTCTGGAGGGAGAGTCACTTTTTATATTATTATTTTTTTTCTGTTACTTATGAACTTCTTTCCTTTTTATAGTTTTCTTAATTTGCATTAGTCTTTTATCTTAAAAGATAAAGTTTTTTTTAAAAAAGCTCACAGACATAGGCAGGCTAAGAATACATGATTTTGAACAAAGGCACAGATACAAATTTTGCTTTAATGAGTTCAGAGTGTGTGCTATTATTAATTATGCTCAAAAGCTACATTCGTAATAGCTCTGCCAAGGTAGCAGACGAACTGCAGCTGTTCAGCATCACATGAATATTGCCTAACATTTTGGTTCTGCTACATGTACAAATTTTGTGAACTGATGAAAAATGATTTAACCAGCTAGGAGAGTATACTGAACATACACAATCGGTACATATATATTTATGTGTGTATGTGTGCATAAGAAAAAGAGAGAAAAAGAGAGAGAAGGAGAAAAGGGGTAAAGGGGACAGACAATGTTTATCAAATCCAATTTATGGTTGTAACTATTATAAAGAGATCATGAAAAAGAAAATGCAGTCAATTTTTTAAGGCACCAGGTTTCCCACCTCTGCTTTAATGAGGCTAAAACATTGCCGTGGGATTTCAAACTATCCAATTTTCAAAGAGAAAAAGAGAGACAATCAATATTGGGGTTATTTGTTCTAAAAGATTCTTGCCTAATCCTGTCATGGATCCTGGCCAGAGCACCAAATTATATTATCTTACGTTTGCCCATTTTGAGTATATATAATCCTCATGCTTTAAATCTGCTTCCCAAAATTCTATATTGCATTGTGTGGTGGTTTTTTTTCTGAGAACAGGATGAAATTCAGACAAAATGAATTGCTTGAGGCCAATTAATGAGCTTCTGGCAGAAACAACATCTCCACATCAGAAAGTCCCTGGTTTTGCTAAATTTTATGAATCCTCATTTTCCAAGACAAAATTATATGCTATGACAGCAAAGTAAATCCTTAGTTTCTGTTTGTCAGTTCCTTTCCTGGTCTTAGGATTTAGAAGTTGTGATGTTGACATTTATGCCTATGTTAGGGAAGCTTCCTTATGATTTGATACTAAAGCCTATCTATTGTGGACCATTACTATGTCATGCAGAGGGAGATTCCAGACCACAGTTCTGCTAGAAAAGGCATCAATTTCACAATAGGGTGTAGGAATTTAAAGAGATTAGCTGTCCATCAACATTTCCTTTTGTTGTCTTAATGGTTGTACAGGTAATCCTCGACTTACAATGATTTGTTTAGTGACCATTCAAAGTTACTATGATGCTGAAAAAAGTGACTTGACCATTTTTCACACTGATGACAGTTGCAACATCCCCATGGTCATGTGATCAAAATTCAGATGTTTGGCAAATGACACATATTTATGACAGTTGCAGTAGCCTGGAGTTATGCGATCACCTTTTGCAACCTTCTGACAAGTAAAGGCAATGGGGAAGCCAGATTCATTTAACAACTGTGACAAGAAAGGTTGTAAAATGGGGCAAAACTCACTTAACCAATGCTTTATTTAGCAACAGAAATGCTGGGCTCAATTGTGGTCATAAGTCATGGGCTACCTGTATTTTTGTTGCCTTGTAATGATTCTGTACTTACCTCTTAATCATTCTGTAGCAGTTTACAATTATTTCCCCTCATTTTCTTTGTCCTGCGGCAGCACATATGTCACAATGCCAGAGTCTTCATAATAGTCCTTTTTGGGAGGTTGAAAAAGGGGATTGGACTTGATTTTATACCACCCCCAATGTATCAGCACCATGCCACTTCCTGTAATAATGAAAACTCGATAGTTCTTCCAAAAGTCTCTAAGGCCCATGTGCTGTTCACTACCTATGCAAAGAAATTGAGGTATTTGAGCATGTTCAACTAAACAAGTTAATCAAATCATATCACTCAGATCATCACCACCAACATCATCCTATTATACAATAAGTTCACATTTGATTGAATGATGTTACTACTGGTATTTTCTCTCTCTCAGAAATAAGTGCCATAAATATCGGGAAGACTTGCTTCTAAAGATGTTCATGCAATATATGACCTATGCTGCAACACTGCATATAAAAGGCTAAATCAAATCTCTCGTGATAAATAATAAGAATCATACTTGGCTACAGATATTGACTAAAAAGTTCCACCACTCCTCAAATCTTATCTTGTTTCTTTTGCAAACCAGAAGAATACTATAAAGCTGCCTACTTCAACCTAATGCCTACCAAATGCACTGGGATGAAATGCTCACAATACTCTGAGAGCATAATATCGAAAAGCTGGCACATCAGGACGTGTGGTCTTGGATCTTTCTCCCTGGGAACTTTTGGATGAAGATTCCTGGAAATTGATTGGGTTGATTTGATGATTAGAGACTTTCCCATGTGGAATATTTATTTATTTAATATAGCATTTTATTAAATAAGGATGGGAAAGCTTATAACCATTTGTATTAAGTAAGGGGAGGCAAATACATCAGGATGATTATTATTATTATTATTATTATTATTATTATTATTATTATTATTATTATTATTATCTCTTCAACATCCAGACAGGGTAGAATCTTTATGTTTAAAGTTAGATTTATTTGACCTTTGAGTTATTCCTTTTTGCCTTTTTATACACATTTTTTTTGGTTGTTGTTAGTGTTGGATGCACGTTTTTCTGTTTTTTGTTTTATATTTTAGTCTTGTGAATAAAACAAAATAAATATATTTAAAGAAAATATATTTTGCATGCGCATACCGGAAACCAGAAGCTCAGCTTTCTGGAACACGCATGCGCATGTTGGAACCCAGAAGAGCAACAGGTGATGGCTAGCATGCCCAGATAGATGACACTGTGTGCCACTTCTGTCACACTTACCATAGGTTCACCATCCCAGCCATAAACCATTTCAGACTAATAGTTGTCTAACCTCTTCTTAAAAACCTCCACCACTTCTGGAGGCAAGTTGTTCCATTGATTCTGTCAGGAAATTTCTCCTTAGTTCTAGCTTGCTTCAACAGATCACCATGTTACTATTTTTTTCCCACCTTATTTAAAATGTGTTAATTTTTAAAAAATCAATTATATTAAACTGCAATTCTATCTGAAAGTAAGTCCCATTAAATGTAATGAGATCAGTTTTTAAGTTAATCTATATTGGACTGCACTTCAAACAAAAACTAAAAAAACCCTCTTGATTTAAAATAAAATCAAGCTTTTTATATAAAACATGTGTGAGTCATCGATTACAACTGAGGCACTTTTTGCTGAAGAAATTAAAGAGCTTAATTTCTAAAACTTGAACATCATAAAAATTAGCATGCATAAAGTGCAGTCTATATATAGTTAAAACATTTTACACCCAGCTGACTTCAAAGAGAAAATAATGCATAATTATATGTATATAATTTGTTATAGCAAATAATTGGTGTATGTCTTCCTGCTCAGGAATTATATATCAATATGGAAACAGATTTAATTCAATTATTTTTAATTATAATTAAACTTTTATTTTAGGAGGAAAGAATGGTTTATTTGCATATAAATAGAAGTTGAAGCTACTCTTCTTGGGTGTGGATTTGGGCTAACACAAAACAAACTGCACAAATTCTTCCCCTCATCCCACACCTCTCCTCCATAATCAACTCCAGAGGCTTGGGCTACCACTCGATTCTTCTACCAGAATATTTCTTGAGGAAAAGGAAGAAGCACATCCATCTACAGAACATCAAGTCTGTATCTAATATATTGCATTTTGGGCAGTAAAGAATATTTTTTTTCTATTATGTGAGATGGGTTGTGGAAGAAGGCACGTGGATGTTAAAAATAACGTAGCATGGACAGAAGAAAAATCACGTTTTATTATTGCTTCTGACCAACAAATACCAGCTCCCTGTAAAAATCAGCTTCTGCATGTGGATTTATTGACTGTATTATGTAAAGTGATTCCATTTTTCATGTGAAAAGACATTCTATTTTCTTAAAACAAGTCATATTTTTTTAAAAAAATCCTAATCCCTCTGGATATAAATGGCTTCCTCTAAAAAATACCAAATGCCCTTCTGAAGAAATATCAAAATGTTTCAAGTTGTGTGCGTGTATACATACATGTATGCCCAAAACAGCAACCTCAGTTATTTAAATATCTATTACCAGCAACTGGAAATGACAAATGACAATTTATGACTGTGAGAAGTCAGGCAAGACAATATGCTCACTTGCTTTGACCTTTGGATATTAGATTTGTAATTATGTTGTCATGTTAAATATTCAAATGATACCAATAAAGGAATAAATTATCATGTCGCTAATTTCAGTATTTGGCCACCTCCATAATTTCTCTTCATCTTTAGTTGGCAATTAGTTGACGCATTAGGCATTTTGCATGGGAATAAAGGATGGTACAGTCCTCAGCAGACTGCCTGCCTTATCTGAAGGGATGCTCCATTTAGTTCAGAAGCTCAACCGTGCAAAATTCTCAATCAAGTAGCCAGTTTCCACATAAATCATACACATCCTGGAGAGCCACAAGAACAATGTGAGGCTGGAGCTCATCCCTACTATCTCCAAAAGTGGAGGATACACTTGCTCTGAACCCCCCCACCCCGAGTCTTAATATTAAGCCTAAAACCAAATGAGGTATTAATTTTTAGCTGGATTGTATAATTTCAGATTGCAAGTGGGTTTTCTTCAACCAGGGTCTTTGAAAAACTGCAGATACAATTGTCCCTATGGCTGGCCCTGAAGCTGAGCTCTGTAAGAGAGAATGGGACTTTTGGCAAGTGATATTATTGGGCCATTGAGAGAATTTTGTAAAGATTTTGCTCAGGCTCCATTTGGTTAAGCGAAACACCCTCTGATTTCATCTGAGGTTTTATCTGTGATTCAACGGCATATTATTTTTATAGTTCATAGTGAAATCTCTTCTGAATCACGATTTACTTTTGGTGACCACAAGCCCCCGTTTTTTCAGTTGCCAGTGCCTTCCCATTTTGTTTTTGTTTATTTCTATAGTCCTACCTAGTATATCTCGATGGTCTCCCTTCAAATAATAAGCAGATTCAGCTTCTTGAGCTCAGCCTTGGTTAGTTAGGTAGGGAGTGTCACCGAGATGGGATTTTACACTGTAAATCGTGCTTTAATCTACTCTGTAACAGGTTGTGTGTATCCTGAAAAAGGCTCTAGTTAATTAGGCCCCCCGTTTTCCTTTCGCTACAAGCAGCAGATGCTTCTAGTTCCTCCCCCAGATAAAAAAAATTAATTGCCACCCGTCCTTTCCCATAAATGCATTCCGACCCAATACCTCTCTCTTCCGTTTGCAGCGCGGGAAGGCAAAACACTCTTGTACCCCACAGTCCTCGCGCCCTTCAAGCTTCCCCTTTTCAGGCTTTCCGGAAATGGAAACGAAAGCCCGAGACTACAAGTTCCAAGATACACCGCAAGTTGTTGTTGTTGTTTTAAATCGATGTCCCGATGCATCCTGGTAATTGTAGTCCAGGCGAAGCGAAAATGGGGGGGGGAAATGCCGAGCAGTGTCTCGGCTACAATATTACCGTACAATCGACCGGAAAAAATCATAAAGTGGGCGAGTGGGTGGGTGGGGGAATTATTCAATTTGAATTGAAACGTGAATTTGAGGGATCGGTTTCAAACATTCCTTAATTTTGTTAATCGCATATGTCTTTTATTAGTATTTCCTACTGCCATGGAATAGATTAGTGGCTTATTGAAAGACAAGTATATATTCTTACTTATATTAAATACCCCGGTTTAAGCGGAGCAGCATCCCAAACAGAAGGGTGAATAAAAAGAAACGGATGTGCCGTTTCTGTGAGATTTGACCCAAGAGTTACCTATTCACTTATTAAAATCTTTTTTTGAAATGTTGGGGTTTATTTCATCAGATCCCGTAGTTATTGCTTGGAAAAGCCCATGCTTTTTGAAATTAATACATTTCAACAGAACTCTACAAGTGGATGTTTTAAAGGTTGAAAAATATAATAATTGCCCTTATGAAATGAAAATGTTTGATATTTAATCAATGTTAAACATTAATGTTTGATGTCTTAACAGTCTGTGCATTTTGTTTGACTCCTTGACTAGATTTGCACACTGGACTGAGCTATGGTTTATTTAACCCAGTTTTATGTTAAAAAGATTAGATCTTAAAGGACTGGATTCACAGTAAACCATCACAATTATAAATTCTAACACAGGGCCAAATAGGACATAAAGTCCAACTCAAACAACGTGAGCTAAAGGGTACTATAATAAGTCTATGAGAAACATGAACAGGTGTGTTAGGTTAAAAAGTTTTTGCTGTGTTGCAGCTCATGTTGCATAAACCCAGAGCAGTTAGCAGATGTTTCAGTATGGCGAATGGTACAGTTGGTTCAGTATGGTATCATGGTACAGTTAACTCCATCAGTTTCTTGCAGAAACACAAGGATATGTATAATACAGGCAGTCCTCGACTTACAACCACAATTGACCCAAAATTATGTTGCTAAGTGAGACATTTGTTCATGTCAGTTTTGCCCCATTTTATGACTCTGGGACCACTGCAACAGTCATAAATATGAACCAGTTGCCAAGCATCTGAATTTTAATCATGTGACCTTGGGAATGCTGCTATGGCCATAAGTGTAAGAAATGCCATTGTAACTTTGAATGCTCATTAAATGAACTGCTGTAAATCAAGAACTACCTTTAAACCTGGGAATAAACTCCTTGGTATACTGGATATTTACATTTGAGTAAACATCATTAAAGGGGACATGGTGACACTAGCACATATGTGCAAGGGGAACCTTTACCTTTAAACATCATTAAAAACAGAATGAAAAATGATGAGTAGGTTTTACAAACCTGAATGGCTAAACCCTGAATTTGCATAACATGTTAAACTAAACATCCCTTAATAAATCACAGTTCTCAAGTCAAAACCAATAAAACTCCATTATTAATTAGCTTGTATGAATCAGGTATTGAGCTATAATTAGCCTGGCTTGTTTTAACTAAGCATTTTGTAGAAACACAGTTACTCAGTTTAGTGCAGGAACAGGCTATCTTTCTATAGCCATCACCCTGAGTAATTTTGGGGTATTAGCACACAATAAGCCCCTCAATTTTTTTCTTTCTTGAAACAATATTTTGCAGCATATTTAGCTTGACAATTGAATAAAGCATTGAGTCAGACACCCTTGCTGAATTACATTACTTTAGCCATTTAGGTTTCAGAATATAAATGCCATATTTGGTCTGAAATAATTGATTTTAACAGACTTTCACTCAAAATGCACAACTGTTGGGGAAGAGTTAAAAGCTATTCCCAGATCATTGGCTTTTGGCTTTATGACTTCATAGGCACATCCATGTCTTCCTTTTGGCAAGAATTCAGTTCTCTACTAATTACATTTTCCAGGATATTTATTTCTTTTCCCAGGATAGTCGCCCGTCCTGGGGGTCTCCTGCGAGTCTCCCATCCAAACTGATCGACCCCTGGTACGTCTGAAAGAACACACCATGATCACAACCGGCTTTCCTCTCTGAGATCGCAACGCCAAGGAAGTGCCGGAAAGCTAGAGAATACCGTATAAAACAGGGGCCTTCAAACTTGACAGCTTTAAGACTGGTGGACTTCAACTCCCAGAATTCCTCCTCCAGTCACGTTAGCTCAGGAATTCTGGGAGTTGAAGTCCACCAGTCTTAAACTCGCCAAGTTTGAAGACCCTTACGATAAAAGCTATTGGTTGTTGGCCGTCACGTGATACGGGCGAGCCAGTGATACGCTTTGGGAAGTCTCATTTTCAAATTTTGTTTTTTTTTTTAAAAAAAAATCGCGTTTCAAGCTGCGGCGCTCGCCTTTGAACGAGGTAAGGCTCGGCTACCAAGCACGGTGTGTAGTTTTAAAGCGTGTGTTAGGAGTCGTGGGAATTGACCACCGATTTTGTCTTGGGCCGCTGTTAGGGAGCATCACAAGACGCAGAGGAGTTTTTGTTATTGTTGCAACCGGTGATTTGGGGAAACTCAGTAAAGGTGGAGGAAGTAGTAGCGCTCATAAAACACGACCTTAGCTGCGTGAATGTGATCCCATTTGCTGTCCCGAAAGGAAAATAAAGGAATTACTAAATACAAAAGCAACGAGCTTAAAGTTGTGACTGTTATCAAAGCTAAGATTGAGAACGTAAACACAGTTTTTATATAGAATTGTACAAGGTATGTGTGTGCCGGGATATGCACTTAAGGAAGTTTTTTGAGGATATTCCTTTGTACGGTCCAATCCTGAAAAATATAAATTATTATAATCATGAAATTATCATTCTAAGCCACCTAATTTCCCATATTCACAAATCATATAATTTGTTTCATGCATACTTTAGCAATTTTAAGTTTTCCTTATAGATTTAAATTTAATTTTCATTCAGTTTAGAGGCATGCATGGAATGGAGAATGTATTTTGTTCTGTGCAGGGATCACCTTGGTTGTTCCAAGTTTCAGCCATAATAAATTTCAGACTGATCGACTGAATTGAATGGGGTAAAATTGACATACCTTATTCTTCTACAGCCTCTTCTATCATGTGGCCTATGCATCAGTCCAGCTATACTTGCCTTATCCAACTATAATTAGCTATGACTGCACTTGAATTCAAGCATGACATATGTCCATATCCACCATCCACTACCATTAATTTTCATTTCCCCTTAGTTTGCTTAGCTACTACTATGTTCTACTGCCAATAGGTTTCCCATTCTCCTGCTGTCTCCCACCTTAGAACTCCTGTCCCTGGTATGCATGTCTATTTGGAGCATATAAACCTGGCTACTTTATCCATGTTTTATGTAATCCAATTCCAATGGCTGTAGTGTCACGCCTGTTCCAATGCATACAATCAGTATTCTCTTTATAGCAGCCTTATTAATCTTTTGGTAGGGTTTTTATGATTTTTGTGTCATGGGTATTTTAATGGATTTTCTTTAAAGCAGATACTTAAAGTTTCTTTGAAATGTTTTGTAAAAACTGAAATTATGTTCAGGATAGTATCTCTGAAATACTTGCATTCTATTCTACTGTATAATATTCAGATGAGTGCTAAGTTAATGGCTTCCTAATAAAGTACTAAAAATGGTCAATGAATTAAGGTCTTGGAGTTGATTTGTACAAGGAGTGGAGAGACAAGACAAGACATAAATGAAAATAAATGAAAGAGTAGAACACATTCCTGAAATATTAGGTACCTGACTGGTTTTTGGTCATGAAACCTATCCTCTGATATCCAAAACCCACATCATGGCAGTAAGCTGTGAAACAGCTTTTGTTTCAAAATATTTTAATGAAATTCTTATGTGTGAGTGTTAAAAACCACTAAAATGCATAAAATGTCACACCAAACAAATATAAGGCCTCGGTACCTGAATGAAGCATCATTATAAGAGCTGGTTCTGCTTTGAAATTACTGAAGAACCTGTGTTAATCAATATTTTCATGTCATAAACATTTTGTATCCTATGGACTGTCTTTTCCTTGGTGAAATTGAGAATTGTGCAAATATTCTAGAGGAGAAAATTGTTATATTGTGTCTTATATATTGTGATAGCATATATATCCACGACATTTTCATTATATGTGCTTATATATTAACAGAAAAAAAAATATGTGTCATGCCCAGCTCAAGAACAAAATAGAATAATGCTGCCAACATTCAATTCTTTATTTGTTCACACCATATAACAGACTCATGCCAGACTAAATGTTTATTACTAACAAATATACCTTAGAAGATCTTAAGCCCATGTCACACTTCACCAACGGATGCAAAAAGGATGTAAAACAGACAAAAAAGCTGGCCATCCGTTGGAAAACACGATGCATCCGTTGTGTACTCACTGCATACGTTTTTCATACTCTCTATCCGTCTACTGTGATTTCATCCGCTCAAAAAGTTTTGAGCTGCACAAAACTTTTTGAGCGAATGAAGTATCCAACACGTCCGTTCTACATCCGCTAAGCATACGGGGAAAATCCGTTATACGTCCGTTGTCATCCGTTACGTGTCCGTTATATCCACTAGGCATCTGCTGCGCATCCATGCAACTCAAATCTGCTCCAGCAGAAAACGGACACAGGGAGGAAGCGAAACGGACGCGGAACGGACACGCAGCGTTACTAGCACGGATGTAGAAAGGATGAAAGCGGATGCAGCTCGGATATAAAACATTAAAACGGAAAAAATGTTCATATAGGGGACGTATCTCGGATATTTAGGATATCTGGAGGATGCCTGGAGTATGGGGAAGGACACCTAGTGGAAAACCGACATTTCCTATAAAAAGGGGGAGGAAATCACCTGGATCTCACTTTCAGTCCAGAGAGCTCTAGCGTGTGCAAGAAACTCTTCAGCCTTTCATCTGTCTTTGCTCTTCAACAGCATCCATTCTTCTCCACCATGGATCATCGCACACTCCTTTGGTAGCGCCATCATTCAACACCAGAACCAAGCCCTCTTCAGGCTCTTTTCACCTTTTCTACGGGAATGTAAAGGAGGCGCACTGACTCTACCCCACCTGGCCTCTGGCGACATGTACAGAAACATGCAGTACACATGGAGGGTGCCACACAAACCAATCAAGCATTGTGGTCAGAGAAGTGGTGCAGGCCATCATCGAAGAATACCTGGAGGAGCTCCTCCAGTGTCCCTCCACTGAAGAAGGCTGGAGGAAACTTGCAGAACAGTGGTATCGAGAGGTGGAACTTCCCCTACACCGTTGGACCATAGATGGGAAGCACGTGGCCTGCCAAAAGCTCCAGTCAAGTCAGGGTCCACTTATTTCAACTACAAGGGCTTCTTCAAGCTCATCCTCTCGCCATGGTCGATCTGACGACAAGTTCATGTACATTCGATGCTTCAGGCAACGGGTCAGCTTCAGATGCCCAGGTATACAACGCCAGTGACCTCAAGAGGGGCTGGAACGCAACCTCATCATGGCTTACACCAGATCCAGACACCCCTGCCCATGACACGCAAGATGTGCCCTATTATCATGGGGATGACGCCTCTCCTTCAAGAACCTACCTCATGAAGCCCTACACTTCCAGATCCTCACCCGTGAAGAGGAGGATCTTCAACTACAGGCTGTCCAGGGCAAGAGGGTGGTGGAGAACGCCTTTGGCATCCGGCCAACAGGTTCCAGGTACTTCTCACCACCATGCAGCATCATCCACGGACCATGAGAGCATCGTGGAGCTTGCTGCATCCTGCACAATCTCATGCGCACCCGCTACCCAGTGTTGCCAGAACAGGCTTGTGGACTGTCAACAAGGCGAGATGGGACATGGAGCCTGTGAATAGAAGGCAAGTGAAACACTATCAACAGCTGGAATGGAGCCAGGCCCCAACAGAGCTTCAACGGTCAAGAGGAAGACAGCAGCGCAACCTCCTGAAACACTAAGCGTGCAACTCCCCAGCTGGAGCAGTGGAGTGCAAGACAGGATGGTAGATGCTTAATGGAATGCTTCCTTGAGCTTGTCTCCATCACACTGATGAGATTGTGCCATGTATGTTGAGTGCCGTTACAATGAATAGGCATTAATAAAGATTTTTGTTTATGCTGAAATGTGCTGGATGAATGATTAAATTGTATTGATAATAAAGGGCCATAGGGTGTGGCACCTGGGGTGGACCATACAGTCCCACTATGCTTGCACTGGAGGTTTATCTATCCCACAGCTATTACCCACATGCCACAGCTATTACCCATCCCACAGGTATCCCTGCCCATCCCACAGCTATTACCCATCCCACAGTATCCCTGCCCATCCCACAAGCATGCAAGGGCTTAACCATTTTCTAAAGTTTCCACAACACTTTATAAGAAAATAAAATGACCCAAGTGTGTGAAACAAAGATAACCTTTATAATAACAGTTAAGTAAAGTGTCATTTATTTAAAAAGCAAAAGGTACCAAAAAAGTGTCCCAAGCAATGTAAAGTCAACAGATACAAACTCAGTCTCTGGCAATTTCTCAGTCACTCTGAGGCATGTCCATGGTCTCAGGTGTAAAGGAGAACAGCAACTGTGGAGTGGCAGTGGCTGGAGTGCTGGTCTGAGGTGCCATTGGGGTGCCTGGCCCCAAGAGGACAACAGGAGATGGTTTGTTTCAGGAAGCTCTCAGAAAGCTGGCTCAGCCCAGTGAGAGTTGAGAGCCTTCATTCAGGACCTGGGATGTCAGGCACAGGACTGATGACAGATGTTTCTGAGGCCGGCTGGGCTGTGGGGTGGAGGAAGGGGAGTGTAGTGGGATGTTGAGGTCTGTGCAGCTGGGTGAGGTGAGGCGTCTGTGGCGTGCGAGGAAACATCGTGGCGTCGGTGCATATGTAGCATCGTGGCATCGGGGCATCTGCGTCGCATCTGTGGCGTCGGTGGCATCGGTGGTATCGATGGCATCGTGGCACCTGTGGCATGCGAGGAACCTGTGCCTGGACTGGGAAGGACAGTGCCTCTGTTGAGGGAAGTCCTGGTACCGTAGCCTTGGTCGGAGAGGAGCTGTTGAAAGCCTGGAAGGCTGTGACATCACTGGGGTGGCAGAGCAGACCTGGAGTGGGTGGGAGCAGTCAGCTGGGCCTGTGGGGTTGTGCAGCAGCGCCGTGATCCTCTCCTTCATCACCTTGTACTGGGGCTCGGACATGTCCATGAGGGTCTGGTTCACGTAGGTGATGAAGGGTGCGATTTGAGTATGGAATCTCGAAGTGTACCAGCTGAGAGAAGAGATCTGCCTGGTCTTGATGGTGTTCCTGATCTCCAGCAGGTCAGTGTGGCTCTGTCCCTCCGCGTCTGCCTCTCTGCCTGCTCTTCTGTGAGGTGGAGCTGAGGGTGGGTGTGGGTTGGTCCCTGTTGGTCGCAGCTTTCTTCTTGCTCCATGTGTGTGAGAGAATCCTCCACGTCCTCCCGGCATATAGGGTGTGCAGCTGTCGGGGGGTCTCTGTCGTGGGGCACTCTGTTGAACCTGCCCGGACACGGTCGCTGTCTCCTGGCCCAAAGAGACTGGCTGTCTGTGGGCTGCCTGAGAGTGAGAGGTAGACAGAGGGCTCCTCAGTGTGACCTCAGGCCCTCCAGAAGCTGCACTTTGCCAATACAAGTCTCCGCGTCAGTGAGCTCTGACCGTGGCCTGGCCAGACTTCTTCAGGTGCAGCTTCCCATACCAAGTTGCATAGCTTCCACCACCGAGGAGGACATCTGAAGTGTAAGCCCAGGCTCTCCGCCTTCTGTCTCCAAGCCACCTGTCTTCCTCTTGGTGTCTCAATAGAGCCTGTGGCCCTTCCTCCACATATACTCGTTCTCCTCAGCCACTCCAGCACCTTATCCCTCCTCATGCTCCTCTGCGAGACAGTACTGCTCCTCTCCCCTTCTCCTCCTTCCCTGCCTTGCTCTTCCTCCCTCTGGCAGGGCCTTCATCATCAGGGCTTTCAGGGCTTGGGCTGGTCACCACAGCAGCAGCAGGAGAAGCAGCAGGAGAAGCAGCACCAGCAGCAGGAGCAGCACCACACAGCAGCAGAACAGCAGCAGCAGCAGAGTCAACACAGGGGGTGGATGGTGGATCTATCCCTCTTGCCAGGCTGGCAGAGATGGCACAGGCTTCCTCTTCTTCCCATGGTCTCTGATGAAGATGTGTCTGGCTGCAGGTCTTTCCTCTGAATGGTGACCTGCTTGCGAGCTGCCTCCCTTTATATCCATGGGGCTGACGCAATGCATCCTCCCTGCATGCGCAGTGATCCGCTATGCATCTGCGTCATCCGCTACCATTTCCGCTCTGCATCTGCTTCATCCGCTACGCATCCGCTCTTTCTGCTACATGTCTGCTTGCTATGCTCCCCTGGAAGCCCTGCGGACGTGCCATCCGCTTCCATCCGCTTTCATCCGCTAGGCTTCCGTTGAGCATCCGTTTACATCCACGATACAGTCCTCCCCCCATTCCATTGTTTTCCGCTCTTATGCAAATTTGGGGCACTTTTGAGAGCGGATAACAACAAATGGAAAATTTGCTCGTCCGCTGTGTCCTTTTTAATATACGTTTTGCATCCGTCGGGCGATGTGACCTGGCCTTTAGGAAGTAGCTGTCCTAAATCTCTTTCCCTCTTCTCTGATCTAGCTCCAGGCTGCATTGTCTCTTGTCTCACTCTCTTGGAATATTATCCCTCTTTCCTGGGAAACTGCCGCTTCATTGTAATCCATCACATTACAAGTTGCCTTCTTTCTGGTAAAATTGATAAATCAAGAAACACACATATTGTTAAACGTTTCCAAGAAATAGTGGTAAACATTAAATGCCTAGGATGCAGCTTTCTCAGGTATAATGCTGCAAGTATATTCAGGATAGTAAGCTGACAAGAAATGATGAAGTCAGTAGTATACAGTTGCAACATTCATTTAGTGACCCTTCTGAAAAACTTTGTTGCTCCAGGGAGTAAAAAAAAAAGATTGATGTTGTAAACACTGCCAAGGGCTTTTGGAATAACTACTTTATAGCAACTGCTCCTAAGAGGGGGAATGGGGGCTTTATTAATTCTCCTACATGAAACACATTTATGGGGTCTTGAGGTGATATATTAAGAACTCAAAATCCATTTATCGGAAAATGTATTCATTTATTTAAAATATTTATATCCTTTCACATCTTCTATAAAACTGACAGACTCCCAATTAACAATTAAAACAATATCAGTAATAAAAATAGTACAGAAAATCAGCACCTATCCCCCCCAAGAATAAAATATTTTGGGAAATATTAAAAAGGCAGAATATTATATTTCTCTAAATGAGAAATGGAGAGACATGCTTTCAAAGACAGGAAGCAGACTCAATCTTTCTTAATAACTGCCAGCAGATATTTTGTGCCCATTAAGAAAGATTGGGGCAGCCTATTCAGAAACCAGACCCAGTCTCTCAGCCTCCAAGCAGAAACTGAGGAGGCCAAATTTTAGAAGTGCAGATTTGATATTCCATTTAGAAAGACTGGGCCAAACAGAAACTCCAGATTAGCAATTAGGTTGACAAGATTAACTCAGATGAACACCTAAGATTTACAATTCCCCTTCTGCCTATACAGCCAGCTATGACCCCTACATGACCCCCCCATAGGAATCTGACAACAGCCAATAGAATATTAAAGGATACGTTCTTGCACAGGAACAGGAAGCTCAAATACAAAGCCCAAAGAAGGTATAATCAATTCCATTTTGTCAGCTGCACCAGAACCACAAACCCTGGTGATTCTATTCATCATTAAACCATCTTTCCAGCCTCTATGTTTCCAGTGTCTTTCTCCCAGCTTGGAACTGAACCAGATGGATTTTTCTTCCAACAATACCATATTAAACAACACCATATTAAACCATATTTCCCATTAAATGGTAAAACAGCACCATATTAACAACAACACCATATTAAATCAATTAAGACCATGAACTTTAAAACTCTGCACCAAAGTTAAACTTCCAACATACAGTCTCTCAATTAATCATCTCGCTCCACCTTACCTTATTTCAGGGATTGGAGGAAAAGTCAAGTCTTCAATGTTTTTTGGAAGGTTTGAAGGGTAGAAGAGGCAATGTTGAAGGGAAGGGACAAGGAGCATCCCATCCTAACTGACCTGGTTGGATTTTGTTAGGGAAGGCAGATCATAAAGATATAAATGAAATTCTGTTTACTAGAGCTAAAAGGAGACAAGGAACCTTGGCTTACTTTCCTCAAATCTATTTTGGGGGGCATAATTAAAGAGCAGTGAAATAATTATTTTATTTCTGATGCTGTTGAAGCTTGGATGGAACCGAGTGTCACCTTGAAAAAAGAATCGGGCAATAGCTGTTACATTGCAGGTGCTAAAAATGGAGTGCAGTCAGGCTCACTTTCCTACTGCTATTCTTAGGGTTTAATACCAAGCTTAATCCTTAGCTGGTGACAAGGAATTGATTATTACCTGAACATTCAGTAATCATCCAGTAATCATAGGAACTGTGAACATAAGAGCAAAGAGTAATTAGTCAAGAAATCTGCAGTTGAAAATTGCAGGGTTTTTTCCCAAAGCCATAGTAGTGAATTAATAAAAAGATTTGGATTTTGTAAACAGTAGTAAAACATTTAACAGCATTTTCTTTTGCCATTTAAAAGTGTTTTTTCCTTTAGGCTAGTTTTGTTCAGAATCGAGAAACTATTTGCAAACTGAAAAAATTGAAACACTTTTTTCCCCAGAGTGAATTAGAAGAAAAATGCAGATGAATTTATTCACCTGTTGTTTTCATTGTTTCCTGAAATTGCCTGCTTCTTGATTTTTAAAAATGTTTTAAAACAGTTCATTTACAAATGCATATTTACCAACTCTGTGTTGGTTGTTTGCTGGGAAAAGCTAGCCAGATAAAATAGATAATTAATTTTAAAGCAAACCTGCCTAATTTTATTCCTCAAATACTTGAATTGACTTCTGTAGCTATTCCCAAGGTATTTCACATAAAATTATCTGCCTGGGTTCACATGCAGGCATCTATAAATCAATATATATGTGCATACAATTTCAGGGCAGTGTGGTAGCTAAGATTATTGACTATGAAGACTCCTCCCTGTGGTATGGATGCTGGCAAGTTGATTTTCAACCAGTCACCTTCTCAGTCCAATCTATCTCACAGGGTTTGTTGAGTTTGCGAAGAATGAGACCGGAGACCAGCGTAACTTCAGCTCTTTTATTTAGTGCAGAAAGTCCGTCTTAACCATGGAGCCACGGCAGGCCCAAGCTCCTTTTTATAGCGAAGCTGTCGCGGCTAGTGTCCAATGACGGCTACTTGTTTTTCGCGGCCGCTTGAATTGGCCAATCTAGGCTAGCTATTATATGGCGCAATTCAGCGTCGAGAAAGTAACCAATCACCGTTGGGTATTCTTGTCCAATAGGAATAGTCTATTTGAAAATATGTTAATATGGAAACACCACCTCCCCTCTTGTAATGGTCCTACTGTATGGTAGTCACGTTCTTACGAAGGCCGGGGCTTTAGGTTGCCTACTTGACGCTGACAGTTTAGTTGTGTTGTCGTCTTCAGTGGGTTTGGACAGAATCGATGTTTTCTCCTGTCCTTCTCGTGGAACCTCCCTGGAAGGTAGAGTCAGCCATGCCGCTTCCACCTGGCCTACTCGGGCTGGTAGAGTCGGCTCGGCTGCTCCTTTCCGACCAAGGTGTCTAGGTCTCTTGATGCCTCCTGCTCTTCTTTCACCGAAAGATTTCTGCAGGTAGGTCGTTGTTTTTTAACTTGCATTTATTTGTGAAATGTTTTTTATTGGGTATATATTTTGATTTGTGGGGTTTCTTTTTTCTACCGCAGAAGGGGTTTCTTTTCTACCGGAGGGGTTTCTTTTCTAATTGGAGGGTCCCCCCCCTTGTTTGTTATTGAGGGGTCTCCCCTTCTCTGGTTTGTCTGTTGCATATTTTTTGTGTAATGTTTGTGGTGTTCTGGTGTGTGTTGTTCTTGCATAGTCTGGGTGTGTCAGTGGTGCATCCTAGTTTTTTGTCACTGTAACTGATCGATGTTTCTTCCCCCAGGTTTCGGCCATGTCTGTGTCTATTCTATAGGACGCGAGGTCCTGTTATTTGTGTTATTTTTTGCCGGTACCCACGAGTGGGTGCCCGGTGAGATTTTTTGGCTAGAAGTTTCGCTGTTCGAATTTGCGGTATTTTCTGAGGAGTCGGTTGGTTTTTCAGAGCAATAATATTGGGTGTAACCTATCTAATTGTGATCGTATTTTTCTGCCCATTAGTAATTCTGCTGGGCTTTAATTTGTAGTGGAGTTTTGGTGTTATATTGTGTATGGTGAGCATTTTTTTCAATTCTTTCATGAATATCCCCTGTGTCCAATTTAATCTAAAGTTTTTTTGGAAATACCGACCATGCGTTCCGCCCTTCCCTTCGTAGCCGGTTGACCTGGTGCTGTGAAAAGCAATGTCGTATGCCATTTTTCCCGAGGAATTTTTCGAAATGGTAAGCAGTAAACTGTGGGCCGTTATCTGAGACGAGCACGTCCGGTAACCCGTGTGTGGTGAAAGCAAGTTTTTCGCAGTTGTTTAATGACGCAACTTCGTGTTTAGTGGAGTTCATGAAGCCTTACTTCCAACCACATTGGAAGTAAGCATCTACTATGATTAAAAAATGTATGTCCCTTTTGTTGACCCTGTGAAAATCATGTGGATTCATGACCAGGGGCCCCTTGGTGTTTCCCAATCTAGGATAAGTGCTGAAAGGGGGTGAAGGCCAGGAATTTTGGCATTTTTCCACAGGTTTCAACCATTTCCCCAATATCTTTTGTCCATCCCTGGCCACCATACGTGCTCCTGGCCAAGATTTCATTCGCACAATTCCTGGGTGGCCTTCGGTGCAACCAAGACAGTACCTGTTCTTTTAATGGTTCTGGTATTATCACCCGGATCACTCCATAAGAATGCAACCTTTTAGCAATGACAGTTCAGTTTGCCTATTCTTGAAAAGTTTTAAAATAACGGTCTTGTCTCATTTTCTGCCCACCCTTTTCCTACCGGCAGTTTTAACACTTGTGACAAGGGTTTTGTCTCTTGTGGTCATTCTTGCAATGTTCAGCCGTGTTGTTGGTAGGTTTGACAGAGTCTCAATCTGTAGGTGGATGTGGCCTGGTGCCGGATCAGTCTCTATGTCTGGTAGGGAAGTGCGGCTCAACGCCACTCGGCGATGGGAAATGTCTTTACCAGATCGGTGGATCAAGTCTATAGTTGTAGGCTGCAAGGAACTAGGACCATCTTGTCATCTAGGGATAGTAATATTTGGGGTAGCTCTGTTTTCCAAGCTAGTATTCCCAATAGGGGTTTGTGATCTGTACAAGGTAAAAGTCCTACATAAAGGTATTGTGGACCGTTTTTAACGCCGGATATTGCTGCTAATGCCTGCTCTGTCGCAAAGTTGACTATAGTTCCGTTCAGTTTTTGAAAGTGTCTTGGGAAAAGGCGATGGGTCTTCTCTCCTCAAGCAGGATGTGGCTAAGTATGGCTCTGACGCTCGCCAAAACGGTGATGCGTCCCGCAGTGACTGTTAAATGTAAGGTCTCGCTGTACTTGCATCAATACCGAGTCGGAAGGTGATGAGGTCTTTTTATTCTCTGGAACGCTGTCTCTTACGTCGTCCCCAGGTCAGGTGGCTGATTTGTCCAATAGCCTTTGTAGTGGTTTCTACGTTGTTTGGCCTTCTGTGGCAGAAAGAAACATGGTAAAATTTAATAAGTCCCAGAATGCTTGCCAACTCTCTTTTTGTTTTTTAGATCTAGGCACTTCTTTGATTGCCTTAATTTTTTGATTCTCTGTGGGGTAGATGCCCTTCTGTACGTCAATATTTGAGGTAGCTCGCATGGAATCGATCTCTCTCTGTTGCGATGTGGCTCAATTTTGACTCGCTATTTTCTTTCTTTTACTTTGAGTCCAGGCCTTTTGAGAACCTTTTTATAAAACTCACTACTGAGAACGGCTTCTAATTTTTCTCGTTGTTAGCTGGAGACTAGCACCGTCATCAAACATTGTTTTTGAACTACTTACCCTTTTTACATCCCTGTAATAACTGTCCATTAGGCTTTGGAAGCACCCCAGGTGGCTACGCTGACTCCGAAATTGTAGCTTTTGCTTTTGAAGGCTCCTATCTATGAGTCACGATCATTTTGCGCCTCTGCTGTTTCAGGGTCTAATGGCAATTGTTGGAGAAGAGCGCGCGAGAGGTCGAGCTTTGCGAAAACCCCTTTGCCTCTCCCCAGTGAGTAATAGAAAGTGTTGCCTACCCCGAACAGGACACGCACATTTGTTGTAGCACATGATTTAAGGGTAGCCTTGTAATCGCCCACAGATTCTCATGGACCCATCTGGCTTAACTGGGTTACAATTGGGTCTCCCATTTTGCGTGATCAATCAGTTCGCAAAATGCCTTGTGCTATTTAAGTTTCATTTAATTCTTCATCATTTTGGGTTTTAGTGCGAAGGGATTCACGCTCTACCTTCAGCCTAATTGGAGCTATTGTTTGGGTTCTAAATTAAATGAGACAGAGGAACCCTAGTACTATGCCGAACTTTCCATCGAAGACGTCTGGAACTCTTCTCATCAGGTTCTCCTCCCCAGCTGCGTCGGCGATTGCGGTAATGCCGGTCACTCCGATCCCTAGAGGTTCAAGAACCACTCAAGTCCAGTAAGGCTTGGTCGGTTTTCGTCTACAATGGTTTAGAGGCAAGATCACATTCCTGGTGTTTCTTTGAAACTTATTTGGAAAGTGTCCAAGTCCAACTAACCGTATCTGTGTTCCTTGTTAAGTCCTTTTTAAAGATTAGTGAATTGGTGTTCCAGTTTCAAGCTCTGGGCCAATAAGCGGTACTAGTCTTTTGATGCTATCCAATGATACCAAATTGATAGGTACGATCCGGAATCGACCTCCAATTTGCATTCTTGGCCCTCGATCTGGACTAGCCACATGTAACTTTTCGGCCATTTGTTGCGTTAGAGTGACCGATTGGGTGATGGTTGATATGTTTCCTCTTTCCTGTAGCTCTTCGTTTAGCTTGCTTGCCTTTGCTTTCGCGACTCTGTGGCCACACATTTGCCTCTCTTTATTTCTGGTGGTGTGGTTGTCCCATACGTCTGGGGCTGTAGCTTTTTCGGTTTCGGCAAATACTCATGGCGATATGACACCTCCGTTTCTCGCAGTAACCCGGCACTGGCGTCTAAGAACCAGCACTACAGAAGGGGGTGGTCTCCTCGCAACCCGGCACAACTGAAACCCGACTTCAACATTCTTCAGTTGTCGCTCTCACATCAGCCTGGAGTCTGTGAATCTCCTCTTCCTCGTCATCGTCGATTTGGACGATCCACTATCTGCGTAGTGTGCTGTGGTTTTGTGTGCCGCTCTCTGCCTTTTTCTGGTGCTCTGATTTGTTTTTCGGTCGGTGGTCTTGGATGAATTGGGCATTCTGCTGCTGATTTTTTGGTTGTTTCTCCGCTGCCTGTGGCTTCAAGCAATAGCCTCGGTAACTGTGATATTTGGCCGGGTTAGCAGCTGGCTTTTGTAGGGTAAGATCTCTAGTCCAAGGACCAACGCAAATCCTCATGGCTTCGTCCATTTTAGGAAATTGGCATGCCCCTCCAATGTCCTGACCTGCTACAAGCTGTGATTGCTCTCATCCTTCTCTCTGGTCTCGTTTGTAAAATTCGTGTCTCTCCGGATGAGGCTGGAGACGTTGGTCATAGATGAGCCTTCAGTAAGCTTCTCTAGATCTGGCCAGGCATCTGTTTTCACATCTTCTGGATTTTGCAGTGCCTTGGCCAATCTGAACACTGTGGGCCCACAGTGCATCAGGAACACAGCTCTTTTTCGGTTGTCTGAGATTCCTTGCAGCTCATTGCTTTCCAGGAGCATGAGGAATCTATAGAATTCCCAGTCCTTTGTTGCTGGGTTGAATGGTGTGGGTGGCAAGTTGGTTCCGGCCATTTTGTCTGCTTGGTTCTCAATGCCATGTGCTCGACTGGTCTCCTCTCTCAGAATCTCACCTTTGTCGCCAGTGTTGAGTTCGCGAAGAATGAGACCGGAGACCAGCGTAACTTCAGCTCTTTTATTGAGTGCAGAAAGTCCATCTTAACCAAGAGCCACGGCAGGTCTTTTTATAGCGCAGCTGCACGTGGCTAGTGTCCAATGACGGCTACTTGTTTTTCCCGCCACTTGAATTGGCCAATCATAAGCTGGCTATTATTGGCCAATCAGCATCGAGTATTCTTGTCCAATAGGAATAGTCTATTTGAAGTATGTTAATATGGAACAGGGTTGATGTAGGGAAAAATAAGAGAGGATGCTAGATATAATGCAAATTCCTGAAAGGTGTCAGGCTGTAAATCAAATAAGTCACACCTGCAATATTTAGTATCTCATGAACTACTGGTTCAGCTTATGAATATGTACTATATCTCCTTGATTATTGAAATACTATAATGTTGAACTGAATATTTAAAAAAATGGCAAAAATAAGTATTTATCTACAGTATTTCAGTGACCAAAAAATCTTAAAATCTTGGGGCACTTCAGGCAAGGATGTTCCAGATTGGTTTTCCCAACATATCTTGAAGAGTGTCAGTGAAGTTATTGCAAATATCTTTGCTTTGGTGTCTTCCATTAAGCTATCAATGAAAGGGGATGTTTGTGAATGTTTATAGGCAAGCTACAAGAAGTTGGCTAAGCTTGCATTTTGTAAAAGAGGGTCTTTTGGGGAAAAAAACTCTCACCATGGGTGTTGTATTTGAGAGAACAAATCCAAAATTTGAGAGGATCTTCTGCCGCTCCCAATATCACCTTATTTATTTCAGCTTCAGTCCCAAATCTTGAGTATGAGAACATTTCTTCTCACCTGGCTGTAAGAATTAATGGGTGCAAAGGAGATTTTGCACTCCAAATTCATGCAGAATATTATTTAAGAACATATGAAAAGGAGAAGAAATTGGGAAATAATAAAAGCAATGTGCACTCAAAAGCAGGAGAGGAAGAGGTGCCATTGTAATTGGAGAATGATTACTACTTACACAGAAGAAATTCTGTTTGTTAAAATCTGTGCAGAAGTATTTCTATCAAACACTAGGTGATGCTGTTGTGCCATGAACACAACTAAAATGGGAAGATTTTCTTATAATTAAACACTGAACTGCAGAACTAGAATGAACAGTTATTGTTTCCAAACAAAGTGGGATTTAGAAGCTACTTAAACAATGACTTTATATTTTGGATGGGAAAGAGATGATTCACAAAGAGATAATAAATGGGATCTATAATATCTGAAGTGTGAAGTGTTCCTCTTTAAGTTATACCCTTCCAAGATATATGGTTTCTTCTCAAAAAAAATTTTTTTCTTCTTCTTAAACTGTATTTTCTGGCAGCTGAGCATGCTATCTTTTTAATTTTCTTTCTGTAAAAGTCTTTGATCTTCCTGGAATCCTTCAAACTTGAGATCCCGATTTCAATTATGGAAAGAATCACATTTGGAAATGAATTTGCTATTCATTGGGTAGCATTTAATATGCAAATATATCTGGAGGACACCAGATGCATACAGATGAGCCATATTATCTCAAATGCATCTGAGCAATTTAACCTGAAACCTGACAATGATCTTATTCTGTCAATGATCCTGTCAGATGGAAAATGATGTTGATGCATTGAAGTATAGATGCATTCTATTTCCTATCACTAAATGTGGATCATGATTCTTCATCAGGGTTAAATAGGCTCGATCTCAGTGACTTGTATCTGTGTTGTACATCAGAATGCCTCGAGATGTGAATTGTATGCTTCTCCGTGAAGAGAAAATGAAGGTGTATTAAAAACATCCATGAGAAAAGAATGTATTGTGGCCTCTCCTTTTCTAATTCTCTATATGTAGAGGTTTCCATTATTCTGTTTATTTGGTGTAGGTTTTTATCTGCCCAGAACATTAATCCTTTCTAGGCAAATCAATTGTGTTGATCTGCTCCTGACCTTGAATCTTGTCCTCATAGCATCATTGTATGCAGAAGGAACATCTATTTTGCAGATGCGTAGAGTGTCCCTATAGATGTGTTGATTTAGGTCAGTCAATGTAATTCTTTTCAAGGGTTAGCAAAATGAATAATTACTTTGCTGGAGCTTTTAGCTCTTTTGGCAAAGTACAGAAAATTAAGCCCTTGGTGATAGCTTTCGTCCCAGTCCTTCTTAACAGTTGAAGACAGAATGGTGAAGAAATTTCTGTCATGTTACTGTTTGTCCAGAATTCAAAGGAATTCCTGTTGTCTCTCAAGCATTATGATTTAACTAACAGTGTGGCATAAAATCCATAATTACCTAATGCTGGGATCTCCAACATGGCATCCATGTGCACTTGTGTGCCTGGGGAAAACCTTTTTTGGTGACCAGAAGACTCCCTGCCCTATCTGATTCTTTTATTTTTTATTTGCATTAAATTAAGAAGCTGGTTTGCTTCATATCGGTCAAGTTCCTTAATTTCAAGAATGCTTCTGGACCCTAGATGAGACTTATAATTTTTTGTAGAAAAGAAAAATCTTAGGTTGCTGCATTTAGTATCCTCAGGAAAAGCAGGAAAAGCAGAAGCTATTCTTCTGGTTTTCAGGATAGCAGTTAAAAGCCTGTAAATTAGTGCTTTGTAATTGTTTTATATCCCCTAAGGTAACCATTGTAAGAATGTCAAGTCCTCAGGACCTTATTGTGAGAGATGTGACTCCCAGCTTAAAATTGGAGGCCTCTGTAGTTAGATTTTTGCTGTAATAAAAAGGAAAGCAATGTTTCATGAAGTTTGATTTCAGTAATTTTTCCACTTTTGTGTGATGCAGTATTCTTGAACACTAGCTGATAAGAAATTCTCAAGGATTCAGACATCTGAATTCTCCAGCTTGGCAATTAACAATCTTGTTCTTTTTTTTTTTTTTACAGTTGTTCAAAAAACGAAACCAGTTAATTCTATAGTGTCATCTGGCTGNTTCTTTTTTTTTTTTTTACAGTTGTTCAAAAAACGAAACCAGTTAATTCTATAGCGTCATCTGGCTGCTATTAGAATCTGAATTGAGAAGTCTCAAATCTTTGCTCTACTGGCAGGTAAGAATTGAAGGGGGAAATTTTTAATTCTGCTACACTACAGGTGTCAAACTCAAGGCCCGCGGGCTGGATACAGCCTGCTAGGTGCTTACATTTTGCCCATGGGATGACCTTGGAACAGCTAGGTACCGGCCCATGGTGCCTCTACTGATGAAAACAAAGCTCAGGTGGCTGTGATGGCCTCCTGCAACCTTCTGCCAGTGAAAATGGAGCTCCGGAGGTGTCCACAGGAGTCCCCAACATGAGTGACATTGAGCTGGCCATGCCTACCCAGCCCCCAAGTTCAAACAATACCCTGATGTGGCCCTCAATGAAATCGAGATTGACATTCCTCTGATTGGAATTGACAGACAAAAAGCATACTTGCTGGTAAATATGGTTGGACAGAAACTGCCATTAGGCCAAAGAGCGAAAGACACAATCAACAAGCCTAAGAATGAAGAAATAACTTTAAGAACCCATATAAGGTAAAGACCGAAGTAAAAACTAATAAACATTACAAAACATTGTGGTACAGAAGCATAATAGGGTGTAGGAATTCATTAAAGGTTACTGAACTCTTTGGTGTGCATTTCTACCCTCCACTGACCACAATAAATCCTTTTTTTGGAAACTGATCCTGCCTTTGAGTGCAGATTCCTTGGAGGAATCTGAACCCACATTTTCACGCTGCAGAATGTTTTCATGTATTTTGTGAATTTATAACCAGATTTGTGATGCTTATCAACATATTTATGTACATTGGAATCTTCATAACATTTTAAACTTGTTAATAAGAAAAGACAGTATTGCAAAAGATTGAATCCTGTTTGTTCTTGCTATAGATTGTTCTCCCTATGCCCTGGGATCTTTGTCCTTGGTCAGAAAATTATTTGGCATAGCAAATTATGACCTGGGTTCCATTACCAGTGAAAATAATTCACAGCTTGAAGAATGTTGCCCAGAATTTGCTCTCCTGCAAAGTAAGAGTTGCACAGGAGAATTAGGCCTGCAATTTAGATAGCTTTAGGAATAAATGGTCTGTCTGAAAACACTGCATGTATTCTTTGCTTTAAAATAGGTGTAAAGGTTCACAGTCATGTTTTAAACTGTGAACCTGCCCTTCCTGCTCAGATCCTTGTATTAAATTTTAGTAATTACATTATAGTCCTGGATTTAGATCTTGCTCCTAAAGGCCTATTTGCAGTTGCTTCAAAATATATCAAGATCTGTGAATAATTCTAGCTAAATCTTTGGTAAGTCTCTGTGTATAAAGTTGTTCTTTCTATGGTGATTCCCAATTGTACAATTTTAGATTGTACCTTTCTATTGGTACAATAGAATTCTAATTCTAATTCAAGTATCTATGTCCATATATACATAGGTGAAGAATGTTAGTTGAGGGGTCCTTGGTGTTCTCTTAGCTTGATTGTTTAGTTTTCTTGTAGATGTTTCATTACTGAAACTAGATAACATTATCAGTGCTAGCACTACCATTAGTACTGATGATATTACCTAGTTTGGGTAATAAAATGTCTGCAAGAAAACAACCAAGCTCAGAGAGCACAAAGACCTCCTCATTTCAACTCTGAGCTAGAAATATTCTCCTTTAGAAAGTTAGTTTCTATATGGAAAGGGGTTTTTTTTTTACATCTAAATTCTATCTCAATAGTTTGCTACTGTTGAGTCTCCTTCTGACTCTTTCCTTTGCTCTTTATTCCAGAGCTAATCTCAACAAGCTTTTATCCTTTTCTGTTTGATTTTAAATTATGAAAACATTTGCTTTTAATTACACAGTGCTCACCATTCGTCAGTCAGCTAAGTATTGAATGCAAAATAATTTAAAATCTGGCTATATTTTTTTCCAGGAACTGAGGAATATAGAAAGTATTTTGGTCTCTCTGACAAATGGCTTGTGCATGTGTTTATATGTGTTTTCATTTTCCTCCCTTGGTTTTAAGCGTGATTCAGGGCAATGGGACTTCCAAGAAAAGATTTTTTAAAATTGTAATAAATGATATAGGATAGAGTATTTGAACCTGGGATTGATTTCTCTGCCAGCCACACCTGTAAACCCTACAAAGTAATCCAAACAAGAAGCACAATCAGGAATACTGGGTCTATCTTCATTAGAAGCTTATATTATAATATAGTTAAATCTAAAAGTGTTTCTCCACTTTTTTCTTTTTGCTCTCTCAAAAACATTTCCCACACCCTCCCTACTTCTGTGGGTTGAGACATCTTTTGCATGCCAATTTGTTTAATCTACCACTCTCCCTCCTATCTCCTAAGGTAGAGATCCCTAATCCCCGACGCATGGATCAGAACCGATCTGCAGCATGACAGCAACTGGTCTGCACAAACAAGCAAAGCCCCATTTGCAGGATGCAAAACCAGCCCCCCCCCCCCANCCCCCCCCCCCCAGTCTGCAGAAAAATCTCTCTCCATAGAACTGGTCCCTGGTGCCCAAAGGTTGGAGGCCACTGTCCTAAGGTCATTCCCACATGCCATTACAAGACATTACTCATGTCCTCTGCTGGTCCCTCCTCTCCTTCAGAGGAAGAGTCCACAGATGTTTAAAGCATGAAATTGTCCTCATGAGGCAGAGTTCTTACTCTGAACAAGAGAGCACCCAAACAGAGATTGATACCGGTGTGAAGCACCCTGTTTTTGTCCCCTCCTATAATTTGAGCTTCTCGGCTTCAACTTCCACTTGATAATCATATTAATCAAACAGGCAGAATAGTAGTTTTAAATCATAAATAATCTAACATGAGTAAATCAACCCTGAAATTTTGTAAACTGTAACATTATTTACAATCTTCACTTTTAAACAGAAGCTTTGATCAGAAGTGTTCTTCAGTTATATGTAGTATTTTTTCTTCTTAATCAGAGCAGTTTGCATTTATGATGGTGAGACAAATGGAATCCAGCTAGGAAGATTGTGACAACTGTAGCATAAATAAAGATGCATTCTCAGTAGAAAAAAATATACCTTTGACTGAATATATATTTCTTATAGGAAGACTTAAGTAACACTTAGGTTTTCCATCTTTGGATGAAATTGCTATTGCTGACAGTTTTGGAAAGCAAAAGTGTTATGCTTGGGAAATATTACAGTAGTATTTCTCCCATTATCCTGTTAAGTAATTATATGGCTGGGACTTTGACCATAAATGTTAGAAATGTGCTATTTTCCATGCTCTATCCCAATAATTGTAAAAAAAAATGAATTGTATCTGCGGAAATAATGTAAAACCCCAAGCTATTTGGTTAAACATACTACATGCATTCTGCGCCTAATTGTACTTTGTAGTAAGCTACAAAGTAAAAAGAAAAACCAAATTATATGCATTCATACAACATTCTTCTCAAGTTTGACATTATGGTATGTAGTGTGCACAGTCCTTAATCATTACAGATTGCCTAAAGTGATACATCTTTTATTTATCTTACAGGTTTCATCACCAATTAAAGAGTCAACCATGACTTTGGACAAATTGGTTATCAAGGTAAGTTGATGATTGATGTAGGCAGAAAACCAATATACAAATAATTTCAGTAGGATTTTATGGGAGCAACTCTTGTTGCATTGTTTTTTTCTTACATTAAAATACACTGCTAAATGATTCTAATATATTTCCCTTTGGTGTCAGGCTAGCATAACAAATGACAGTGTTATTTAAGCCCACTAATTATGTGACTAAAGATAGAACATATATAAATTCAGAGAGGCTTGTGACTGAAACTTATCATCATAAAAACAAACTTTATTTGTGACCAGCCAAAGAATAAAATTGATTGTACTGTCAGTTCAATCAGCTATTAGTAAAATGCAATAATGGACTGTATCCTAACAACCATGAGTAGAGAAATGATAACCATTAAAACTACAAAGACTTCACTGCTGGGAGCAATGAATGGAAGAAGGGGAGAAATTATCTCAACCAATTCTCAATTTTCAGTGGATAGGAATCTTATTTTTTATATGATAGAACAAGTGGTAGAAGCCTTGTGGTTCTGAAAAAAAAATCACATAACTGATTGGTTCTATCAGTTTATATAATTATGCTTCTTGCTGGTATTTAGGAAGGAAAGTAGAACTCCCTCAGGTTTCAGCTGCACTCCTTTTTTGCACAATTCTTGCTGAAAATACAAAAGAAATATAAGTAGTCCTCAGTTAATGACCACTCATGAAGTGACTATTTGAAGTTATAAAGGTGCTAAATGAGTGGTGCTCATGACCAGTCCTCAGAGTTCTGGCTGTCCGAGGATCTTCACGGTCACCACCATCTAGGCATTTGGCAACCAGCTACTATTTAGGATGGCTGTAGCATCGCATATCATGGGATCCTCATTTCTGACCTCTACCGATTCCCACAAGCAAAGTCAATGGGGAAACTAACAGGGAAGGTCACACGTAATTTGCTCATACTCTTGTGGCTTTTTCCTCTGAGGAACATGCTATGGTAGCCACAGCATCTCTCTATTGGCAGCAATCACCTGTTTACCCTCGTGCACCTGTTGGCAGCCTCCCCTGGCCCTGCAGTACTTGAGCTGCACTGGCCCCCATGTCCCCTTGCATGTCCATCCACATCAGGCAGCAGCCTTGTATCTACCCAGCCCTCTACTTGTGAGATGCCCGGGACATGTAATTTCCTGCTGATTCTCCACTGACTTTGCTTTTTGGAAGCCGGCAGAAAGTTGCGAGGAGGTCCTCACTTAACAATCCTCAATCCTTGCCTAATAACAGGGAGGGCAAGGATTTCCATCAAAAAGCGATGCAGTCAGTTGATGTCTTGCATCACTTAGTGACTGAAATTCTGGTCCCAACCCAAGGACTACTTGTATTGATTTAGAGACGTCTATGGACTATAGAGGATTTGTCAGACTGAGAAAAGCATATTGTCACATCATAATACAAGCTCTACCCTTCCCCTAAGTCTGTACAACATTATGACCCCTGTACAAAACAGTGATTTTTAAAATTTGACAAACACCTCCTGCTCCACCTGCCGAAGCTCATGAGATGAACATGCCTTTCTCCGTGTGTAAAGCATCCTTGCTTGCAGCCAAATGTTTTGTCATTTTCAAATAATGTTTTTGCAAGCAAAAATATCCTGTGAAAAGATAGCCATTAAGCTTAGCTATTTGAATAAAATCTCTGTTCTCTTCGTGCAGTTTTCCCATGTCAGCTGTGTAAATCTTTCAGAGAACACTTGATTTTTATTGTCTTGGGAGTAATTGCACAATGGGTGGTCAATTTGTATTACTTTACTAAAGGCTATGTGCAATCCTTCATGTCTCCTTTTGCAGCTTTTAATGAGGTAACAGATACTGTTATCTTAACTCTTCTGTTAGCATCTCATAGTTAAATATTAAAGTTTATATTTATGCTGTTCTGACATACTCTAGCCTGATCATTGAAAGAAGCATTCTGGCGATCTTGAGTATTTTCTACCATTACATAATTTTACTAATTGTTAAGTAAATCAATAGGAAAACTTGAGGGTACCCAGTCCCCATTATGTTAAGAAGGCAAATACTTGGGACCATTCCTGTGAGTATGGTGCATTTCATTCACTCCTTGTTGACTCCATCTTACTTTTTCCTTACAACTGGTATTGGCATTGTAAGGTTATTGTATATGGAAATCTTGGATTTTGAACTTGCAAAGTGGTCTATTTCAGAATATGTCTACGATGTTTAGCGGAGTAGCTGTAGTTAGCAGTTTGAAACATTTAATTTAAGTTTACATTTAATGCAATTAAGTCATTGAAAGATAACGGGTAGAGCAACCCAACTGGCATTTATAGTTCCTCACTTGATTGTATTTAAAACTTTACTAATGATGACATTACAGGTACTTCTAAAAATATAGTTATGTTTCTCACCAGAGCAAGATAATAAATGCTTGACTGTGTAGAATTATTATTGCGTGAATTTTTTAGATGTTAATCTAGTTCCAGTTCCCAGACTGCTGAGGATTCCGGTGGCTGAGGCAAATGTAATCTTCTGTTATCATTCAAAAGACCCATCTCCTTGCTGCTTCACAGAGAGGCTATAGAAAGAAAAGCAGAAAGTTTTCAACTTGATGTACTTGCGGATATATTGGTTCTAAATTGTTCAATTGTTGGAAATCCATCTCAATGCTTCTTGCTAAGGAAAACTGTCAAGAGTTTGGGGGGAAAACTCTTTTGCTTTTGCTTTGGTTTTAGGCAGCTTCCAATGATTTTTCAAAATTTCACATGTACAGTTTTTAAACTCTTAATCTCTAGCAGTTTCCACATCTGACTTCTGTCCAATTCACTGAAAATGGGGTTATATGCCACTCACTGTAGTTTAAATTATGATATAAGCTTATCCACATCAAATGATAATAAACATTTGCCCCTCAAGACTTTTGCTCCATGGTTCTCAAGTGCCTCTGGATCACTAATGAGATTGAATAAAGCTTTGATTGCATGATATTGAAACTGTGGTTATCTATCAGCACTCTCAATAGAAAGGTAAGGCTATCTATTGATCTGTCAATTTTTAATCTTGTTTATGAGCTGCTAAATTTCCACCAAGGACCATATTTGGTCAGGGGTAGACTCCTGTTGTCATTTTAGATCCCTAGAAGAGATGAGCTAATTTTACTGCAGAACTCCAAACCACGTTGTGGCATGCAGACCACTGAGTCATACAAAAGAAATATACCTCATATGATGAGAGGAATGATGTAAGAAGAAATGTTAGTCTGATGGAAACCTGATTTCTTTGGAGCCTTGTGACTACCACTCAATTCTGTATTGAAAGTCCGGAAACTCTTATAGTTGTTGGTCAGCAAACTTGTGTGGACTTGTAGTTCAGTATAGAAATTCAGACATTTATAGAATTAATATCCCAATTTAGCACAATCTAACACTCATGATATTACCTATTTGGGTGGTGAAATGTCTGCAAAAATAGAGCCACACTCAGAGACCACCAATGACCCCACATCTCAATTTATTTAGGCAGCATAGTGTAAGCAGAACAATGACTTCCTCAGCAGATTTATTTAATATGTCCTCAGTATGACCTCCACAAAATGAGATTTATTTTAAAATATTAAAATAAATGATATAATTCTGCCCACAGATTTTATTTTGAAGAGATTCATAATTTCATCATCTCAACAACTCCATCCTTACTTACTAAATAATTTATACTAAAACATTTATTGTTTATCCTTGCTTATCCTTATTTATTTTATTTATTATTACAAATTATTATTTTTTTTTATAAATAATTTTATTAATTTTTAACAAACAAACATATACAAACAAAACACAAAACATAAAAAACATAAAATATTCTCTTTCTTGACCGACGGCCAGGTTTGATCCCGAGTTACATCTTTTTGTACAGACATAAATTCAAGTTCGTGCTTACCTTTATATAGCATTCCATTTCTTTTCACTATTTTACATTTTTCTATATAGCTTTCTTCCCCTCTTTCTCACTCTCCTTAATTCTGTTATATTTATTTCATCTCAATTTAAATCATTATACTTATATCCTTTGTCTGTCCTATTTCAGCTGTCTATTATTCTTTTTCTCATTAACACAAAATTTTCTTCTGTAATGACCCGATTGGAGTATTAATGCCTTTATCATACTTATCCTTCCCCTAGTTTTAAAGCTTAACATAACAACATAATTTTCATTCAGATTTCTGCCCGTGTACATTTCTAAAGATAGACTCAATATTTTAAAACAAGGAAAAAAAATTTTTTTTAAAAAAAATATATAATATAATTAAAACAACAATCCATAGCAATTAAAAATATATCATTAAAAATTAGTATTCATTTAAGTCTTAAACTTTTTACACAATCTTTCTAAATAAATATCATGCTTCTATGGGAACATTTATAGATTTTGCTTAGTTACTTCCCCCTATTTCACTTATGTTTTAAATATTATACAAATGACAGATGTTCCCATTTTTCCTCTTAATTCAATTCTCTCATATTTGATTTCATTTATTTTATTTAAAAAAAGAAATTTCGCTAAGTTACATTATATGTAATATATTACAAATTATTACTTATCCCTTTTATATAGGGAGGGAGGAAGGGAGGAAGGAGATTTCCAAATCTCTCTTGCCTGCTTCCCATATGTAAAGTCAATGGGGAAGCAGGCAGGAAGCTGGAAGTTGCTTACACTCCCATTGATTTTATGGCCTCTCATGGTCATTCTGTGTCTCTGTTTGGTAGGGGAATATATACCTAGTGGATCATGGGTTATCCACTATTGTGGTAAATTTTATGTGTATTTATTTGAAAGCAACCCCTTTCAGTCAGAATGGATATACACAGAGGGATTCCAATGATTCACTAGATTATAAAAACAAACAGTTTTTCTTCTCTTCACCCATTGAAAAAAGTCAACAATATAGTCAACACATCTTATGAGTAATATCACAAATTGGACCCTGGACTCTTCACAAGTACTCTGCCACTTCCCCTCCTGAGGTTTACAAACTGTTCTCCCACAATGGTCTGGCTGTGTTTCAAATTCCCTTTCTCCCATTGAAGTCATAATTGGTTGTTTCTTGATATTTCACATTATAAACTTTTTATGAAGGATTTCTTTTTTGAATATTTTTTGAGTTTCCAAAACAGCTGAGAAAATATATCTAACAGATTTTAAATGATAAATCCATGCTAGTTTCAATGATAATATGCTTGATTTCAAATTGAAATTCAGATTTTGTTTTCTGTACAAGTCATGGATTCTGCTTGGTAATATATTATCTAACGTGTTTTCACTCAGAACTGTTTGGAAAGCTCTGGAAAATTCATTGGCTCATCTATTTACATCTTAGCGGTTTCAAATGTAATTTAGGAAGAGAAGAACACCTACTGTCTTAATAGCTTTGCTTCAGTAGAGCACATGTATCTTATTAGAAGGTCCCAGAGGATTTTAGATCATTTTCTTGATGTTGTAATGCCATATTTTCTGTAGAGGGAGTAGTTGATCTACATTTGAGCTATAATCTCCAAACCTTGGATTAAAAATTAATACTACATTCAACAAGAAAAGTTTTACTTTTCTAAGTTTTTCTTCCGAAAGGCTGAATTTGGTAATTTCATTGTCTCTTTGGATGGAATGGGATGCAAAATGAAGGGTGGCGCAAAGTACGTGATGTATAGCAATTAAGAGATAAGACTTGAGGGAGGAAGATGCAATTTGCTAGCCTGCCCTCAGCCACCTTAGACAGTTCATTCTCTCTTCGCTATACAGAGTGATTGAGGTGAAGAAAGTGAGGAGAAGTGAACGCCGTGTATCCTGGTTAAGCCCCTGAAATAAAATTGCGATAGAAATCTAACAACTAAATACACCTTGTTCAGCTGAATATGAGCAAACATGAATGAAATAAGTAGCATAGCTCTATTAAATAAGTTCAAAGGTGAGGTTGGCATTACTAAAATGCTGTAAAGATAGATTAACATTGGGATGTTCTAAAGAACATACATGTTAACATCTTTTTAAAAGAAACCAGTGTCAGAATAATGTGGGTTGAAGCTGCAACCTTGTATGTGCTTATTCTAAAATAAGCACTCTTATGTCCAGTGGGACTTTCTTCTGGGTTCATTTAATTGGCCTGGAGTTCCCATAGCAAGATAGGGAGTGTACAATATTTTTTTTTAATCTGGAATAACCCTTGGCCTTTTTTTTTTCTTGGTTGAACAATTTTTTAATGTCAGGGGATCATTGCATTTAATTTAAAACTGCATAGATCTTTTATGATGCCTTGGCCTAACCAGTAAATAACCGTAAAGTTGTGTGTGAGTCTTTGAATTTTCTCTGTGAGAGTCTTTGGAACCCCATGTTAAAAAGCATGAGTACAGTAGTTTTCCCTGCCTCCCTTCCCTTCAGTTTTTCATCTTTGTACTGTTGTCAAAAGAGGTCTGTGTAGGTTGCTCTGTGCTGTCCCCTTGAGGGAATGCTATTGGCACTCACTCTCCCTGCCCCCTTCCGCCTTATTAAGCAGACTCTTGCTTAACCCAAGAAGGCACTCTTGCGATCTCTGATGACAATGATAGCAGTAATTACAACCTGACATATGAAATGTTCTCCCACAAAAACAAGTTTTTGAGTTCTCTGCACTTCCTTAGGGCATTCTCTTGAAGGCTTTAACGTCACCTAATAAAACTGGAATTATCTCCTTGTTCCCTAACTTCCCTGTTTGTTCCCCTGAGAAATTGTTTCCTTGCCAGGTAGTGTGTCTTTTTCTATCTTTTGGATTCCTATCATTGAATTTGGCCCCTGTTAAGCCAGGATGCATACAAACTACAGAAGAGTACAACCTGGCTCTTTTAAATACCAAGCAAAGGGCATCCTTTGCCTGTCATCCTATTATATTTTCCTTGTTCTTTTCAAGTTTGATTGTGGTAATTTTTTTTTGTCATTTGTTACTTTGATCATTTAGCTGCCAAAATCCACTTTTGTCTTTCTCCTCGGTAACTTGATCTGACATCTAACAAGCTTAAAACTCCATACAGTTAATGATTTTCTTAGGTTTATCTGATTTGAGTTGGGCTTTCTGAATTGTGAAGAAAATACCTATTGCTATCACATGCACATTAGTTTAGGGTGGTTGGGAGATTTCCAGAATTTTAAAAGACAAATTGTCTCTTTCATAACATGTCAGTGATACCACCTGAAGGGAAATGATCAGGTTGCTCCAGGTTGTTCTGCTCATTTTTTTCTGTATTCTGGACAGGTAAGACCTCTTTAAAGCAAGTGAGCCATCTTTTAAGACATATGGGGGATGTTACTTGACATTGCAGCATGTTAGTTTCTCTCTCTTTTTTTCCTCTCTCTCTCCTTCCTTCCTTCCTTCCATCCATCCATCTTTCCATCTATCTTTTTCCAATCCACCCAGTTATTAGTTTATTAAAAATACAATAGTCACCTGCGTAAATGAGACTGTTGGACACCATTGAAATGTCTTTCGGACCTCTGCTGTCAAAGGGATTGGGGTTACACATCTTGTTTTACTTCAGTTTTGTAACCTTTTAATCCTTGAGAGGAGACATTCCTTGATCAAAACATTTAATGTTGCTTATGAAAGTTGCTTTTCCCAGTTTTAGCTTGTAATTGTTCACGGGAGGATGAACAAGGCAGCTAAACTGCCATGGAGAAATAGGATTGAGATTAAAAGAAGCCTTTCTGTAAATAGTACTGTATGTTATATCTGGTTCATGATTACTAATCTAAAACCTTTGGGCCTTGGTTGAATTATGCGTTTGTACACCTGCTTTGAAAAACTCGATTCAAGGCCTCCCAAATGCCCGTTTTTCTCTCAAGAGGAAGAAAAAGGGAATAATCCCCATTAAATCTCCCATCAGTGACAGGAATTGAGTGCCTCTATGCTAGATGTTGATTCCCTAGGGAAGAATAGCAGAGGACATGGGCTCGTCTTTCGTATGGTTGAGGAACATTTTAGATGTCATCTTGCTGTGTGAGAACTATATTTATGTAGATGCTGAGGGTAAATGCTTAAACAATTCTGACCATATGAATATAGACTAGTTGCTTCTGGCTAACAAATCACCATTCTGCTAGAAAGGGAATTCATTGAATGTGTATGTGTGTGAGAGACTGATTTTTTTTTTGAAGCAGCCTTTATTGTCGATGTTTCATCAAGGTTTTATTTAAGCCCTCAAAGTACTAGTTTATACTTGTATTGAAACAGAAAGCTGGAAAAAAATTGTGCTAAAAAGCAAATGTATTCTCTTTAAAAAGAATTGGGTTAATGTAATGGCATTGGAGTCGTTCATCAGTCAGATGGTGCCTAAATCATCATCATTTGCTTTATGTAATAAAAGTTATATGAAAAAATTGTCATCTTTCAGTAAATGATGTTTCCAAAATAGTTTATTGTTAAAATAAAACTTGCATTAATATGAGAAGGAAATCACAGTCACCCAGTGTTTATATGAAGCCGAGGTATATCATAATTTAGAGTCATAGGCACCCAACTTTCCATTTCTATAAGGTTATGAGCAGCAAAACAGAAGATTTTTGCTTTCATTTTGACCAAACTGTGGCTTGTCACTGTTTTTGAATTAGGCTCGACTCTGACTAATGTTGTCTATGTATTACTTTAAAGAGGCACAAGGAATGGGAATTTATTAGAGTTAGAAAACTTATAGTCTATTAAAATTTGTGTGAATTTCTGTTAATATTATTAAGATCATAAAATAACTTTTGCATATCTGAGAACTTCATCCCGAACATTTGTTATTGTACAAAGATTTAAATGAATAAATAATCTTGGGTTGTTTAGAAAAACTGTAGGTAACCCAAAGTTTATCCTAGATTAAATCTTTACTTAGCTGACAATGTAAGTGATTCATTTATAGTAGGGGTGTCAAACTCACATAGTCACAGCATCATCATGTGACGTATTGGGACTTCCCCCCTTTCCTAAACTGGGTGTGGGCGTGGCCAGTATGTGATGCATCTGGACCGCAGGCCGCGAGTTTAACAGCCTTGATTTATAGCTATACTAGAAATGGAAAGGGGAGGAAGCCTCACGAGAGGCTGAGGCTCATGCACTAAAATCCAAGCCATATTTTTGCATTATGAGAACCATTATATTGTGATGTTCTCTTAAACCATGGTTCAGAGACCATTTTTTAAAATCTGAGGGAGAGAACTATGTGAAAAGTGGATGAAATAACATTTTTACAGTATTTAGTATCTTTATTTACAACCATACATTTTAACATAATTCATATAAAATTAAAACAATATCAGTTCAGTTCTTGAAAGTGATGAAAGAAATTGACACTGAGGGAGAAAGTCATTATAACCAGCTTTCAGTTCCGTCATATGGACTTCCTTTCTGTTATTAACATTTTCTCCTGACTGATTTCCTACATACTTGAATTAGCAACATTTGTGTATAGAGGAAGTGAATTTGGTTTTACTTCTGTAACTATCATGATGTTCTTACACATCATTAATAAAATAATTCTTAAGCAAAACATGATTGTGTAAAAAGATTTTCAGGCTTCATTTCCACATTTGATGTTTTATTTAGCAAGCATTATGACTCAGGATTTATGGGAAAGCCTCTTTGTGATGCTGAGCAATGGACAGCTGACTCTTAATAGACATAAATTCATTTTATATTTTACTTCATTATTATTAGTTTAACTAAAGTTGTCATCCATCAATGGCCTTATTCAATCTTTCTCAACCTGGGGACTTTGAGATGTATTGAACTATAACTTGCAGAATTCCATCTTCTATAGGAATTCTATGAACTGTGAGCCTATACAATTCAAAGCCCCTGGTGGTGGAAGGAAAGCTTATTATGCAATAATTGTTGTATAAGCCACTTCACTGGGACAGATTACTCAGCTATACTTGCCTGTTAAAAATAAATCATTGTCAGGAACTGAAAATCTGTCTCAAAGGAAGGCGTAGCATATGTGTTCTGGAAACATCTTTGGAGTTTCTTCAGTTCGATGCTTCTGGTGCAAATGGTATACAGGTAGTCCTTGATTGTATAACTGTTGGGTCAGCGACTGTTCAAAATTATGGCCACTGAATGAAGAGACTAACCACCCCTTCCCAAAGTTGCAGCCTCTGCAGCACCCTCATATTTGCATGAAAAAAATTTGAGAACTTGTCAATCAACTCATACTTATGACTGACTGCAAGGGCATGTTGTAACTCTCTGCTCACAACAATTTTAGAAGGCTGATATAAAAAAGTCCCATATCAGCTGAGTCTACAACTCATCTCTTGTACTGCTCTTCTATAAGGACTTATGGACTCATTTTATAACACCTTCCCTGGTTAAAGTATCCTGGCAATTGCTATTATTAGATCAGTATGATACAGCTTCTCTGAACATAGCTAAGTTTTGCTACACTGTCTGTAAAATTAGGCAGACCTTGGTCACCCACTGATGATTTCACCATCAATTGTAATATGTTACCACACCCTGTTCTGCCTTGTTCAGTTCTGTTCAGTCTTGTTTCGTTTTAATGTTTAACTTTCGTGCTGGTCTGTGACTGTAATAAAAATTGATTAATATGACACTGCAGGGATGCTGCAGCGCACGCACGCACACACACACACACACACGCACTATGCTATCTTCCCTATCCATTCTGTCCCACTGGGTGCCCACAGACCTTAGACCTGCTTCTCACACTCTTCTCCCCACCCCTCATCACTATTCAGTCACTTATTTTTTCCATAGAACTCCTTTGGGAAGCCGCCGCTCCACTGTGGCTTTCCTACACAAAGGCTGCGTGGTGTTATCCCGGAAGTGGGTGCCATTTTGGGAGCAGCTGCAATGAATTTCGGGATAATGGTATGCAGCCTTCATGCTGTATAGGGAGGTTGAAGGCAGACCATCTGGCTCTCCTTCACAAGCATGAACTCTGAGATCTTATCATTGTTATATACACAAAAATGTGAAATTATAATGGCCAGTTCTTTAGCTGTTTGCCTTCATAAGCACTGAGTTCTCCCAAAGAACCAAGTTGTAATGTGGCCTTTTGTAATTGGAAGTTTTGTCAATGTACAGATTTAAGCATGGACCAATTTTTTTATGGCACCCAATATGCTGCTATGACCAGTTTATACCATAATCTTTCATTTTTGATTTTTACATCTAACTTCTGTGATCTTCTCCAATTCTTTGTTTTCTATTCTACTATTCCCTGGTATTGCCATGTCAGTTATCTACACTTTCTTCTTATTACCAGTACTACCATTGTCAACCCTGGAGCTATCTTTGAAGAGTCTTCAGGGTTGCCACAGTGAAGCTCGCTGGAGCTGTGGGAAAGGGAGGGAGGAGTAGAGATAGCAAAGGGGGATATGTAGCCAAAATAACATTCTTTCTCCTGGGAACCAAGGACACTCTCACCAGCACCTGGTGGGGTGTGGATGGGAAACATCTGGGATGAGAAGAGAGACCTAATTGGGGCATGTGATGATTGTCTGTTATGTGGGGAAGAGCTTTGGATTTGACCTGGGGGGGGAACCCCGGGGGACTTCAGATTTGGGTTTTCACCAGCTGTGCCAATATGACATGCCTAATAAATCTATACTGAGGAACCTTGCCTTGGAGTCGTGATTTCCTATGGGCTGTAACTTGGAGCCCTGAAAACCGTTGTATATATGCCTAGAAATCTACTCTCTTTAGCCCACAGAGGAAAGCTGTAAGAAGCATGGTGGGGAACTCTAATTTCTATTCCTATAGTAACTAGAATTTTATGCTGGTTAATTTGAATACAATGGGACTATGTAGGTATATAGTGAGTATGGTATATAGAAATGCGCACAAACACTTGAGAGGTTATTTTACAAGCTTTTCTACATAAGAAACCTGTTTCATCCTTTATTCTTCCCTGTACTGAATAATTGAACAATTAGCTATATCTTAAGAAATATTGTTTCATCCTGCATGAAACTTTTAATATTCAAGGATTTTTAATAGGATTTCTTGTGAAAAATGGCTTGCTGAGTGGGATAAAATAAATAATTTCTTCAAAAAAATTAATTTTCATGCCTGTGTACAAGAACGGATCTTAATCCTATATAAAATAGAGACATTTTCAAAAGAAGGTTTTGTATCAGATGGTGGCTTCTAGTTGTAGACAACCCTCTGGGCAAAGTAGATATCCAAATTTCAAAGGTCTTTGCCATCCTGTGCATTCTCCTCAACATCACCCATGTAGATCATGGATGCACTATCATAGGGGTATCATGTAGACATGGGTAGACTCTAGATTATCGTGTGGAATAATATGGAAATGACTATAGAAGTGGGGAAGGATAGGAAATTGTATCTAGGTTAATAGTCAGGCTTTGCTGTGTAGCAGCTATTTGAAAAGGCCAGATGGTCACAGTTTCAAGGGGGCTTCCTTTTAATTGGATGTGATTAGGTCTGCATTTATAAATGGATGTTTAGCACAATTAGATACTTAATAAACACATTCCTTTCAACTCATAAAGCCTTTTGGTCACTATGGTGACAATTAATAATTTCTATGAAAAAAAAACACATTGTGGTTTTCAAGGTGACAAAAGAACATTGCACTTTTACCTTGGTTTCTCCACGAGATACAGTGAAATAGATTTCAGAATGATCTATGATGCCCTGTTCGTACTCAATGTAAATGTATGCAGGATCTCTTCCAAAGTCATCTTATGCTAACGGGTTTGATTTGTAGCAATGAAGTGTACCAGAAACATTTACATTTTGCAACATTCTCATGCTAGGTTTATGTCTCAAGTGCAAGTGTGTGTGTTTACTGAAGCACATATAGTCAAACTGAATGTATATTTTGCTGTTTGTTCTTGTTCCATCTTGCTGGGTGGCAAGATGAAAATTGAAAGGGAGAAGAGCCCAAAATGAGAGAGCTAAGAGACTGAAGACCCCACTTTTTAGAGAGGGAGGGAATGACTATAGTGCAGAGAATGAAGTAGGGTGGGAAAAGTTTGTGGGTAGAGAAAGTAGCATTGCATCACAATTCGAGAAAATAACCAAATCTTCCAACAATTTTCTACTGTGTATAAACAATGTGCTATGTTTGCTTGGGTGCTGGACATTCTTGTCCTTTGAAAATCAGATAAGAGTTAACCCCAGAATTTTGGTTATTTTTCCATTCTGGCAGACTGAATCAGCTTCTCCTAAAGGAACAAAGAAAAGAAGCAAAAAGCATAAAGCCAGAGGGATTTAATTCGAGGGTAATTTAGCATGCTTTCCTGAGTCAACTATTGTTAACAATCTGTATTATGGCGATATTCTTAGATGTCATTTGTAAATGATGTACTTGTTGATACCCACATCTTTTCCAGAAATCTGCTCTTAAGCCAGGAGACTGATTCACAATCTTCCAAATAATATATATTTATTCGACAGTATCTTTGTGTAAATACAGATGCTTGTTTTCAGGCATAAATATCTCAAATAAATATTTAGTCTTTGGGATGCATTGAGGTTGTGGGAAATGTTTGAACCAGAAGGGCTACAGAAAGCTTCACTTGTGTTTCATGGGGCTCCTTGAGAATGTATTTCTCATACCTGTTGTTTCAAAGGCTTATTCAAAATGATATTTTCTTTGAAAAACAGACCGAACAGACTTTGCAGGTATTTTATTATCCATCTAGGTAACATCATCAGCCCTAGGGAATGTGAGGTTTGTTCCCTATTTACATACACTACCTTTGCAGTGTTGTTGTGGCTGTGATTTTCTCTTTAGGAGTTGCTTGATTAGGGTATTGTTTTCTGCTTGATTGTTTGCTTGGTATCAGTCACTGTTTATCTTGGTATTTATCTTTCTGTCTTAACATTTTTATTGTCTTTTTTGAGGTCTGTAAATGTGATTTATCTCTATGTGTCCATTGAAGTCTGATTGCCTACCATTTTTGGATTTAATTGGGACTAGGATGTTCACAATTTATCTGTGGAAATTACATTGCATCTTCCAACAAAACATAACGTTATGAAAAAGTGCCTGGCAACTCGATCCATTATAGCACAACCAACATAAGCTATGAAAAGGATAACATCTACAAGCAAATAACCAACTTGGAGAGCACCAAGGATTCTACAAAATGACTGGCAAAAAAAGAAGTGTATCATATGCACATGATGCTTAATTTGCAGATCTGAAGGATCGTGACTACAACAGCTTGCTGGTGAAAAGGAGTTTTATTTCATTGATCATTTAAAAACCCATTTCTACCAAAAGTAAGCCAACATTCAAAGCTGGGGGTAAATTGGAAAAGTAGGTCGTATTTCTGTTTTGCTCAATGATTGCAAAAAGGAGTTTTAGTTTCTTTTTCAACTAGCCCATTTTACTATTTTGGGAGGGTGATGTAATTGCCTTAAGTTCCAGAAACACATTTCACCTCAGCCAATTTTTCCCTAGAAAGTAGCTGCCATTATCCACTTGATATGTGTCTCCATCGCACTTTAAAATTTCACCAATTTGTTTGGTCTCCCACAATTTAGCTAGAATTTGAAGATCCTCAGAGGAAGTTATTTTCTAGCATGTTTACCTTAATGATTGGTTCTATAATGGTGATAACTATTTCATGTAGCATAAGCCTGTCTCTTATCTACCCTTTTCTAGACAACAGGAGAGCATCTTTGCTTGACCCCTGTCATCATTAAATCATCTAAAGCCCCTGTCCCACTGCACCAATGGATGCAAAGAGGATGTAAAACGTTAAAAAACGTTGGAAAACGCTATGCATCCGTTGTGTACTCATGCATACATGTTTCATACTCTCTATCCTTTGAGCATCCATCCACTGAGATTTCATCTGCTCAAGAAGTTTTGAACTGCACAAAACTTTGTGAACGGATGAACTTTCCGCTGTGTACGATGTAAATCCGTGACATATGAGCAACAAACGTTCTATGTCCATTTATCATCCGTTAAACGTCCGCTGTATCCTCTCTGCATCCTCTGGGCATCCTCGCAACTCACATCCGCTGCAGCTGAAAACGGAAAGAGGGAGGAAACAAAAGGTACACGGAATGTCTACACAACGTTAGTAGCACGGAAATAGAAAGGATGAGCAATGAACGGTTTGCATCCTATATACATCCTCTAGGCTTCCTATGAACATCCGTTTAACATCCCTACTACATACTACCCACGTCCGTTCTTTTCCTTTTCCGTTCTGTTTTTCCAATTTTTTGCCACTTTTTGGAGCGGATGACAATGGATGGAGCACCCCCAAAATTTTGCTCATCCGCTGTGTCCTTTTTGCATACGTTTTGCATCCGTCGGCCAGTGGGACCTAGCCTTAACTGTTTGTTAAATTTCCTGCCTTTCCTACTCTTGATTGCCTTCAATTGAATCATTTTTATTTGCCAACTTTCTGCGTGTATATCTAGAACATGCATTAAATTGTATCTAGAGAATTTTTGTAATCAAATGGTGGCCTCACTTGTAAGTAAAATGATTTCCATGCTGCTTCTCTTATTCTTGAGGTTATGCTGCAAAATAGACCACACGCCAATAGCCAAGTCTCTAGCCACTTAAACATGTAAACAGTCTGGCTTCTTACGAAGTGGAAAAAATTCTTGTGCAGTGTTTTTAATATGATCAGCATGTTAAAGTTCTGTGTGCAGCTATGTCAGCTTTGTTTGGCGTAATCTTCTCTTTTGTAGCCTCCCCATAATGTGGAACCAAATGGTTTATTTGTGTAGATTTTATGTAGCAATTAGTTTCTGGGGTGACTTAAGTGTATTCATATTTTTCCATCGACTGAGTTTTAAGCAAAGGAAGCTGCACACTTTTGGAACTGATGTAACCAGAGTCATATATTTCAAGGAGCCATTTTATGAACAGTTGTAAAACTTTTTCTTCGTCATCATAAAACAATCGGCAAGTTTGGATTGAATTTTGACTTTGTTTTGGTTTTGTCTGTTTCTGGTCATCTTATCCTCTTTATGTTCGGAATGCCTACTCAGAATTCTACTTTTCATTCTAGATATGCTCAGCCACATTTTCATTTGGGCAGAAGAGATAAGGTTCAGTATAAGTTTTCTGGGGTCTTATTGCTACCAGTTTATAATATATTCATTCTTTTAGTTTTCTCTTTTTGAGCCAAAATGACATTTCATACCATGCTATTGGAAAACGTATTGGAAACCATCTAGCCTTGACAATGTGGATCCTATTTCTGATCCTGGAGGACCCTTCTTATGTCCACAATTGCACATCAGGAACACACATGGTGAAAAGTACTAGGTTTGTGTCCTTATTCTCCCAAAGTTTTGGTCTCTTCTAATGGTTTTCTTATAGCTGCTGTCAGATGGAATGAGAACGGTGAGTGGCCAAAGATGATGGAGTTGTGGGCAAAAACTTTAGAAAGGGATCCTATTGGAGAAATAATCTCATTAAGAAATCAGTCTTTCAACACTGCTTCAAATTTATTTCCAAAGCACCAGAAGGCAAGAAAAAGAAACAATGGGTGGAAACTAATCAAGGAAAGAAACAACTAAGATTTAAGGAAAAATGTCATGGCAGTGAGAACAATTAATCAGTAAAACGGCTTATCTCTAGAAATTATGGATGCTCCAGCACTGGAAGTTTCAAAGAAGAGATTGAATGACCATTTGTCTAGAATGGTATAGAGTCCTGCTCATACATGGGGTTAGACTAGAAGACCTCAACAGTTCCTTCCAATTCTTTGTGATTCCCAGATGATTTCCTGCATCTTACAACCTGGGAAAGAGATGGGGTTTATTTTCAGTAAATCTTTAAGTGTCCAACTAGTGGCAGCCGTAATCTCCTAGCTAGCTGGTTTCAGAAAGCTGAGCAAGGTCAGCCATAGTAATTATAGGAGTATGCAACGCTTCAGATTGGAAATCTTTGGAAGAAAGGTTTCAAAGTGCATGGGAGTGTGAACACAGCAATTGACAAAACAGCTTTGTCTTTTTCCAGCATGTGTGACTGCAGTGGAAGAACCCTGCAGCAGCAGCTGTGCAATCTGGAAAAAGAAGCTCTTTTAAATGAATTACAGAAGTGTTGCATTCATATTCTCCTGGCTTCCAAGCCATCACTTCTGATTCAAATATTAACCATTAAGGTCAGTACTGGATGGGAGACCATTTTTTAAAAAAATCCAATTATTATTTCTATTTTGAATTTTAGCTTTCTGTTTTGAATTTTAAAAAGATAATCAGCTGAAGTTTATTTTTTACATGAGGCAGGCATTTTTAGGTAAACTAATAATGAGTTTTGAAAAAGAAGCGGGATTAGATTATTAATTCAATCAAATAATTTCAGAAGCCAGGGTAGCATATGGATAGATAGTTTTTATTTCCGGACAAGACTATTTGGAAAAGCGGTGTTGTCCTCTTTCTCCATGCTTTAGAACAGGGGTGTCAAACTCACAGTGGTATCATGTGATGTATCAGGACTCCCCCCAATTAGCTAAACCGGGCATGTAACATATCTGGCCCATGGGCCGGGAGTTTGACAGCCCTGCTTTAGAGCATGTTCTGCTGATATAATAATATAACTTCAATCTTAGAAAACAATCATGAAATACGATGCACAAAAAGGTTCGAGACAGTTCGATATGAGTACAAAAAGATACATGGTTATATTAAACAGAAAATTAAAAGTTCAATAAAATGTCAGTGGTAAAATGTCAGATCCCTAGAGGACAGTACTATATGCAAAGAGAAGACTATGAAATGGGAGAATTTTCTCCTGGGTTTTTAGAATCCAAACAACCAATTGTGTTATTAAAACACAATTAAGTGCTGAACAATAATTCTGGGTTTTATTTTTTACTTGCTTTCTATTTTATAAGAATGGACTTCTTGGAGTGGGAATATTGGAAGAAATTAATCAAAGCTGAAGGACACATGGGACCAAAAGCTGATGTAGACCAGAGTTGGATTTCAGCAAGTAGGAGGAAGAAAAGTAATGTCTAAAAGTTAATGGGCCAGCAAGTATTCACTGATTATATTAACCTGCATTTCTATATTTTCCTAACAAATTCTAGATTTGCTGCGAGATTTTTTTTTTTTTTTTTAAAAAGAAATGGACAAAAGAATATCATTGCTTTGGTTGGCATTTTAAAATACAGAGACTGTGAGAAGAGTGTTCTTTGTTGAAAGACCGTGTTTTCTACATAAAACACACAAACTCTACAGAAAATCAGGAAAGAGGATTCCTGCTGTTGGGAAGGCTCATTGATCCAGCCAAGGTTTCTTCTCTTCCCTTGTTTATTTGCTAGGTTTATAACCCACCTTTTGTAAAGGAGCTCAAGATGCCGTGCAAACTGCTCCCTCCTCCTAATATTCCACCTAGCAATCCTGGAATGGAGGTGGATTAGAACCTGGTCTTTCCAATCTTAGCCAAGAACTTCTTTACTACTATACTACTCTGGCTTTCTCTCTCTTCCTTGATTACCAAAGAGCAAGAGGTGATTTTTTTGGCAATGTCCTTTTCCTTCTGCTCTACGTTTCATAGCTTTCTGAATTCTGACCTTGCACTCTTAAATTGTCTTGGGAGGAACAGTGTTGGCGTATGTGAGAGAAAGCTTAAAAGTATCACTCCCCTCTTGTTTTGTTCATGGGTGTTTCTGTTAGAGCAAGGAATATTTTATCAGCTAAGGATATATCAGTTGGATGCCACCCAACACCTGAAGTATTTAGAATTCCACTTATTTCTTTTATGCTCTCTCTTGATATTTACTAAAAAATATGGGCCTCCAGATGGAAAGATGGCAGACTAGCATGCTTCTGGAATAGTGGCCGTGTAGTGCAGAAGAAAAAGCTGGCAATTGGGCAATATACCTGAGCTAATGGAGCTTCTCTAGGTAAGGAGGAGCCATGGCACCATCCACATGAACTCCAGGAGGCAACTCCTTGCAAGCAAACCCATTAGGCCTGGAGATACCCCATGAGCGATCTGTGAGTAGATTATTGGGAGCCACGGGAGAAGATGCCGCTCACAGTTTCATGCTTAGCCTGTTTAAAGGATACTGGGGCTGCCCAATCTAATTTTTGTACCATATTTAAATGGAGTAAATTTTAAGTTTAAAGAGACCTTCCGAACAACAGAGCACCTAATGCCATCTGGGTATTTTTAATCTGGGAAAAATTAAAGTAAGAAAGGAACCAGTTACAAAGATTTTAGAAGAATTAAATACAAAAATGCTTACCAGGATTTTAGAGTTAAAAAAATGGAGTAAAAAGACAATTAAAATTGCAATATTGCCTTGTTTAAAAGGTTCTTTTGAAATAATCAGATAACATGTGCAGTATCTCTGAGAAAGGAGAATGTCTGAATTCCTTAAAGAATCTAGTTGAGTTAAAAAAGAGATACATAGAAAAAGAAGGGAAACAAACTTCTGAGAAGATCATATGATTAAAGAAGTATGGAATGATAAGAGGAACTAAACTGTTATGGGGAAAAGCCTTTCTTTTATTTTTTGCTGCACTTTTATGGATTACAAGTTTGAAATAAAGAGAAAATGGCTGTTACATAAAGCAAGTGAATGTTACAGGAGGGAGGAGAGAAAATATTTTTGTTTGATAAATTCTTAGAAAAGGATGCTATTTTATTAGCAAGTTGTACATAAAATGGAGATATATTGGATTATACATAATGGAATAACAAGTACTTACTGAACCTTTTATAGCCTTTTTGCTGAAAATAGAGCTAAAATGATTATTTTCAGACTGGATATCTAAAGAGTGTTGAATAAGGGGACAATTATGATTATGTTTTAGAGGGAACAGAGATAATGATTTTGATTGTAACTGCTGTAATGAAGATTGGCAGTCATTTCTTTAATTAGCTTCCCCCCCTTTCTTTTCCTTTACCTATTTTTTCCTTTTTATATATTTCTTATTTTTCTTTTATTCAAGTAAATATTTTCTTTTTTGTTTTTTAAAGAATTTTATTAATTTTCTACAGACATACATAACATACAAAACATTAAAAACATCTACTTTCAAGTAAATATTTTCAATGAAGTGTTTTTTAAAAAAAAGGTTTTTTAAAAACAGTATTAATTATTAATTACTACAGGATATTTAATATGATAGATTTTTAAAAATTTTTTTAATCTGGAACTAATGATTCTTGGAAGGACTGTTAGGATAAGAAAAAGTGCTCCAGGCAATTTGCATGAATTGGCTGGTATACTCTTACTAGCGTTGTAGTTGAAAATGTAATATTTTACATTGTAACTTTAACTACATTATTGATTAAATTTATGTCTCACTTTTCATTCAGGAGCCCAGGATAGATACTACTCCTACATTTTCAAGGACAACCACCCTATATGGCAGGGCTGGGCAATTCATTTTCCCAAAGAGCCAGTGAGAAGCTGGGACTATTGTGGATGGCCAAACCAATATAGCCTCATTTGATGTACTCAAATTCCGTCACCTCAACTCCTCGGGCTGTTCCAGTCAAGGGGCCAAAGCTATGCAGACTCAGAAAAACACTTTCTGTCCTCACACCTCCTGCAGCTGCCAACCGGCTGAAGGAGCGCATAACAACTGCTCAGAGATAGGCCCAACTTCACTTCTTCTCCTTCCCACTTCTTCTCCTTCCCACCCAGATCCCTTGGCTGAACAGGGACAACTAAAGGTTCAAATGTGGAGTGGAGGACATTACCCCAGGTTTACTATATGGCATATACATAATAGAAAAACTGCAATAGTCAGCCTTTTAATGACCTGTACATATGGCAGAATTATTGCATTGTTCTTTTGCTGCACTATTACAAGTAAAGTTTATTTTCTCAAAAGTAGATTTTCTTCCTGCTTTCCTTTTGTAACATTAGCCTATGGAGATTCTCAGTCATCCAGGTCACGGTTGTCCCAAAGGTGCTTTTTCAAGGGGCAACTAACTGGACTTTCTAGTTTTTCTTTGAATATGTTTCACTTTTCATCCAAGAAGCTTCTTCAGCTCAGAGCACTTCTTCGAAGAACCTACTCTTCACTTTACAGAAGTTTCTTTTTGGTCTTTCAGGTCAACGGAGAACTAAAAGCAAGCACCTTTGGGACTTCTCTAACATTATTTCCTTGCTATAACCTTTCCTGGGAGATTGGGCGAGTCCAGATGTGTGGACTTCAATTCTCAGAATTTTCCAACCAATGTGGCAGCGATTAGAAATCCTGTGTTTCAATTAACTCCCTAGATTGGGGCGTCAAACTCACATCGTCATGGTGACATTACATGACATATCGGGACTTTTTTCCCCTTCGCTAAACCCGGTGTGGTTATGGCCAGTGCGTGACGCTTCCAGCCCGCAGGCCAGGCGTTTGACAGCCCTGCCCTAGATTGTGACATGGTTGGAGAAAATTGTTTTACAGCGTGCAAAACTTCTCAAGCTATTTATGGAGAATACAAATATTAAATGATGTAACCTGCCCATTTCAATGAACCTGCCATTACCACTTTTGCATGATTGTTATCTTTGTTATAATCAATGCATGACCCTTCCCACAACTTATCTAATCACCTAAACTAATACAGCCATGATAGTCTTTAATTATGAGGTGCTCTGGGCATTTCCTCTTGGATAAAGCAGCCTTAGTGAACTTCTGGTTTCCCCAGTCACTAAAACAATAATTGACAAGAATATATGTAGCCCTCTCACAGCCCAGCCTCCTCCAGAATCATGCAGCTAACATTCAGTGGCAAAATGCCAACTTTGGGTGATATTTTGGAGGGGAGGAAAGGTTTAAAAGTGATCTGAAACTTCCACCAGGCTTAAGGCAGAGATTTCTTTAAACCAAATGCAAAACCAGGACAAAACTGTATTGCCATTTATAATAATTTGTAACCCATATTTTTTCTCTGTGATTTTTTTAGGCTGGGGAGTGGGGAACTTTCCAAAAAAGAATAAATTGTGTCTGGCTTAAAAGGTTTACAGAAAATAACTTCAAATTCAAGTGAATAACTTGATCTTGAGCAGCAGCTTTGGGAGACACAATAGCAGTGGGTAGTGGGCTAGAGAGAGGGTGGATATCTGGAAAACCTCATTGCTCAATCAACTTCCGTATGTCTGGATTCAACTATTTCATTTATTATAGGATGGGACACCTCAGGAAAGATCTGCATAGTTTCTGTTTAGTTGAAGACCAGGGACTATATAACACTTGAAAATGGAAGTATTTAAAGAGAAAACTTGGGAGAAATATTCTTCTGAGTCTGTTGTGTTTTGCATTGAAAGAAGCTTTCTGTTCCATGATTTTCCATGTTTCACTGTTCTAGCTTTGGGTGGGTATATTTATGTCAAAAAGAATTTTTTTCTGATTTTTCTTGAGGATTTTAGTTCATGGAAGGTGAAAGAAGACATTGTTTGTTTACTTTAAATTGAAAACTGATAATCATCATTTGAATAAATGTACTGTAATATTCCTCAGATCTTTGTGTGCCTTAGTCTTCCTAATTACTGCCCATTTCCACAGCTGCTTAATGTTATAATCATTAACTGTGGGAAATATTTTCCATCGAGTAACACAATCCAGTGGAAATTAAAAATAAGGCTTTGAAGTATTATAACTTGTAAGGACAAGTTTGGAAATGAATTTCTTGAAACTTATGTTGACAGTATGTTTGGAAATGATAGCTTTTGGTTGTATTTACAGTCATATTACCATAAATAGAAAATGTGAATTTTGATAACAGTTCGTGGAACAGAAATTTGGAGAAATCAGTAGCATTTTTGGAAGTTTAAGGTATAAATGGCTTGAGACTACAGCAGATTCAGTACTATTCCAATATTCCACCTTCTTTTATCATAGTATGTACTGTGAAACTTTTTCATGTGGATGTTTCTTATCTAGTATACCAACGCTTTGCAACCTTAGCCATTTAAAGATGTATGATACAATGAGCATTTTATGCTGGAGTATTCTGGGAATTGAAGTCCACACGTCTTAAAATGGCTAAGGTTAGAAAACAGTGCTTCTTTGTTAAGCCCATGTCACACAGCACCAACGGATAGAAAGAGGATGTAAAACGGAGAGAAACACTTGCCATCCGTTGGTAACACGATCATCCGTTCTGTACTCACTGCGGTCGTTTTCATACTCTCTATCCGTCCAGCATCCCATCGACGTGAGGTTCCATCCTCTCAAAAAGTTTTGAGCTGCTCAAAACTTTTTGAGCGGAAAATGTATTCAACGAGTCCGTTTCTGCATCCGCAACGCATACGGGGAACATCCGTTCTGCATCCGACTCACCCGTTACGCATACCGCTGTATCGGCTAGGCATCTGCTGCACATCCGCGCAACTCAAATCCGCTCCAGCGGAAAAACAGACACAGGAGGAAGCGAAAACGGACACGGAATGGACACGCCAGTGTTAGTAGCATGGACGTAGAAAGGATGAAAGCGAGATGCAGCTCGCATACAAAGCATTCAAATGGAAAAAACGTTCATATAGGGGACGTATCTCGGATATTTAGGATGTCTGCAGATGCCTAGAGGATGCAAAAGGACACATAGGGGAAAACCTATATTTCCTATAAAAAGGGGAGAAATCACCTGGAGTCTCACTTTCAGTCCAGCAGCCCTGCGGTGCAGACTCCTCCAGCCTTCATCTTGCTCTTAGCTCTTCCACAGCATTCCAGTCATCTCCACCATGGATCATCACACACTCCTTTTGGTAGCTGCCATTCGTTCTACAACAGTGCAAAGCCCTCTACAGGCTTCTTTCACCTGTTCTACGGAAGAAAAGGAGGCGTCCAAGAAGGGTCTGGGTCCGAAGATTGGATCGCAAGAAGAGCCAAGTACGGACTGTATTAAACAAGCTGATGGGTGGAGCTGAGGAACTGAAGACTCTCGTGCATTCCAGAACTTCATTGAGGATGCCGCCAGCCATGTTTGACGAAGTTGTCGAGTGGCTGAGACCCAGGTTGGACCAAGGCAAACCACCAACTTCGGCCCAGCCTGGACCCTGGGCTCAAGGTGGCACTCACTCTGCGCCACCTGGCCTCAGGGACCACATACAGGAGCATGCAGTACGCCTGGACGGGTGCCCACACAACACCAATCAGCATTGTGGTCAGAGAAGTGGTGCAGGCCATCATCGAAGAATACCTGGAGGAGCTCTTCCCAGTGCCCTCCAATGAAGAAGGCTGGAAGAAAGTTGTAGAACAGTGGTATCAGAAGTGGAACTTCCCCCACACCGTTGGAGCCCATAGATGGGAAAGCACGTGGCCTGCAAAGCTCCACCAAGTCAGGGTCACTTATCACAACTACAAGGGCTCTATTCAGCATCATCCTTCTTCGCCATGGTCGATGCTGACTACAAGTTCATGTACATTGATGCTTCAGGCAACGGGTCATCTTCAATGCCCAGGTATACAACGCAGTGACCTCAAGGATGGGCTGGAACGCAACCTCATCATGGGTTTTCAGATCCAGACCCCCTACCTAATGACACACAAGATGCTGGCCCTACTTCATCATTGTAGATGACGCCTTCTCCCTCAGAACCAAACTCATGAAGCTGTACACTTCAAGATACCTCACCCGTGAAGAGAGGATCTTCAACTATAGGCTGTCCAGGGCAAGATGGGTGGTGGAGAACGCCTTTGGCATCCTGGCCAAACAGGTTCCAGTACTTCTCACCACCATTCGTATTGCCCATAGACCGTGAGGAACATTGTGGAAAGCTTGCTGCATCCTGCACAATCTCATGCGCACCTGCTACCCAGTGTTGCAGAACAGGGTCGTGGACCACCAACAAGGCAATGGGGACATGGAGTCCTGGTGAATGGAGGCAAGGGTATGAAACCTGAATAGATACTCGTGGATGTGCAAGGCCCCAACAGAGCTTCACGTGAAGGGAGAAGCAGCGCAACCTCCTGAAACACTGGTGCAACTCCCCAGCTGGAGCAGTGGAGTGGCAAGACAGGATGGTAGATGCTTAATGGATGCTTCCTTCAGCCTGTCTCATCACACTGATGAGATTGTGCCATGTATGTTGGGTGGCCCTACAATGAACAGGGCATTTAATAAAGAGTTGTGTTTATGTTGAAATGTGTTGATGAATGATTAAATTGTTATTGATAATAAAGGGCCATAGGTGTGGCACCTGGGAGGGTGGACCATAACAGTCCCACTATGCTTGCACTGGAGTATTCTATCCCACTGCTATCCTAATCCATCCCACAGCTATTACCCATCCCACAGGTATCCTAACCCATCCCACAGCTATTACCCATCCACAGCTATTACCTCCCACAGCTATTACCCATCCCACAGGTATCCCTGCCCATCCCACTGCTATCCTAACCCATCTCACAGCTATTACCCATCCCACAGCTATTACCCATCCCACAGTATCCCTGCCCATCCACTGCTATCCTTACCATCCCACAAGCATGCAAAGGCTTAAACCATTTCTAAAAGTTTCCACCAGACTTTATTGACTAAAAGAAACTGAACCAAGTGTGTGAAGCAAAGATAAACTTTATTAATAACAAACTGTAAAAGCAAAATGATCCAAGTCAAGTGTTCCCAAGCAGAGATAAAGTCAACAGGTAGCAACCCAGTCTCTGGCACTCTTCTCAGTCAATCTGAGGCGTGCCCACAGTCTCAGGAGTGAAGGGTCCAGGTGCTGTGGAGGTGGCTGCTGCTGAAGTTCTGGTCTGAGGCGCCATTGGGGTGCCTGGCACCGAGAGGACAACAGGGGATGGTGTGTGGAGGAAGCTCTCAGAGAGCTGGGCTCAGTCCCGTGATGTTGAGAGCCCCTTCCTCCATGACATGGGGTGTCAGTCCCAAGACCGATGACAGATGTTCTGAGGCCGGGCTTGGCTGTGGGGTGGAGGAAGGAGGAGTGTAGTGGGGCTGCTGGTCTGCAGCTGAGCGAGGTGAGGCATGGGTGGCATCTTGTGCATGGGTGGCATCTGTGGCGTGGGTGGCATCTGTGGCATCGGTGCCATTCGATGAACCTGTGGCTGGACTGGGAAGGGCTGCCTGTGCTGCTGGAACTCCTGGTAGCCATAGCCTTGGTAGGTGAGGGACTGTGGAAAGCCTTGGAAGGGCTGTGACATCACCTGGGGTGGAGCAGCAGACCTGGACTGGGTCGGAGCAGGTTCAACTGGCCTGGAGGGTTGTGCCGGAGACCAGTGATCCTGTCCTTTATCACCTGGTACTGTGATTCGTACATGTCCATGAGGGTCTGGTTGACGTAGGTAAGGAAGGGCTTGCAGTTTGAGGATGGTATGTCGGTGTGTACCAGCTGAGAGAGGAGATCTACGCTGCTTTTGATGGTGTCCCTGATCTCCAGCAGGACAGTGTGGCTCTGCCCCTCCGGTCTTCTCTCTGCCTGCTTTCTGTGGAGGTGGAGCTGGGGGTGGATGTGCGTTGGTCTCTGGTGGAAGTGCCCTCTCCTGCTCCCACTGCATCAGGGGGTCCTCCACGCGCTCCGCCACAGGAGTGCAGCTGTCGGGGGGGTCTCCATCGTGGGACTCTCCACAGATACCTGCCTGGACACAGGAGCTGACTCTTGCCCAGAAGAGTCTTTGTGGCTCTCTGTGGGCTGCCTGAGAGAGAGGGTAGACAGAGGGGCTGCTCCTCAGTGGCGGATCTCACCCTCCAGAAGCTGCACTTGGCCTCACGTAGGTCTCCGTCGTGTAGCTTGACCGCGCCTGGCCAGACTTCTTCAGGTGCAGCTTCCTGTACCAGGTGTGCATGTGCTTCCACCACCCGAGGAGGACCTCTGAAGTGTAGCCAGGCTCTCCGCCTTCTCTCTCCAAGCCGCCTGCCTTCCTCTTGGTGTCTCAATAGAGCCTGTGTCCCTTCCGCCATAGGTTCTCGTTCTCCTCAGCCTTTTGAGCACCTCATCCTCATGTTCCTCTTCGATGGAGTACTGCCTCCTCTCCCTATCTCGCTCATTCCTCTTCCTCCCGCTGGCAGGCCTTCTGGGCCCTCATCAGAGGGGCTTTGAGGTTCTAGGGGCTGCTCCACCACACCACCACCCCAGCAGCAGCAGCAACAACAGCAGCAGCACTAGCAGGACCAGGAGTACCAGCAGCACCAGCAGGGACAGGAGCAGCAGCAGCAGAGCAAGCACCAGCAGCACCAGCAGGACTAGGAGCACCAGCAGCACCAGCAGGACCAGGGGCAGCACCAGCAGAGTAAGCACCAGCAGGACCAGCAGCAGAGTAAGCACCAGCAGAAGCACCCAGCACCAGGAGCAGTGCCATCAGAGTAAGCACTACAGAAGCACCAGCACCAGGAGCAGCGCCAGCAGAGTAAGCACCAGCAGAGTCAGCCTGAGCAGCAGAAGCCCCAGCAGAAGCAGAGTCAGCGCCAGGGGGTGGGATGGTGGCCCTGTCCTTCTTGCCAGGACTGGCAGAAGATGGCACAGGCTTCCTCTTCTTTCCCATGGTTGTTGGCTGGAAATGTGTCTGGCAGCAGGTCTTTCCTCTGAAAGGTGACCTGCTTGCAAGCTGCATCCTTTGATATCCGCGGGGCTGAAGCAATGCATCCTCCCCGCATGCGCAGTGATCGCTTTGCATCCGCTAGGCATCTGCTGGGCTTCCGTGATGATCCACTGATCCGCTCGGCATCCGCTCTGCATCCGTTCCTTCCACTGCGCGTCCACTTCGCTGTGCTCCCACAGAAGCCCTGCGGATGTGCCATCCGCTTCATCCGCTAGGCTTCCGTGGAGCATCCGCTTAACATCCTGGCTACATCCTCCCCCGTCCGTTCCTTTCCGTTGTTTGTCCGCTCTGTTTATGCAAATTTGGGGCACTTTTGAGAGCAGATAACAACGGATGGAAAATTTTCTCGTCTGCTGTGTCCTTTTTACATACTTTTTGCATCTGTCGGACTATGTGACAGGCCCTTTAAGATGAAATATGTGGGTGTTATATCAGTTACGAGGAGCATCTAGGTACATCAATTGCATCACTTCCTCTGTGTGCATTGGTGTCTAAACACAAGTCCATTCAGCTGTGTGATCTACAGCAGGCTTCAGGAGCAGAATGTGTGGTAATAGGCCTGCATCATATATTTGGCCCAAACCCCCCAGACTCCCATTTATTTCAAAGAAAAGGGACCTTTTTTTTTTTTTTTTGAAGAAAATTTGGTAAATGTCCTTGTAGAGAGATGGTAGAATGGTAGAAATATTATGTGAGTCTGCGATATTAAAAGATTCTAATATTTTTAATGGTTTGGTAATCCCTAATTTATCCCGGTAGACATTGGGTCTCAAGAGTTTGTTTCGCATTCTTAATCAAAGATACTAAGAATTCTCTAATATTTTGTATGTAGTTTGTTCCTGAACAAAGTACCTCTCTTTATATGTTTGTGATTGTGGAAGTGTTTGCTGTTTTTGTGCATATCAAAGAAACATGTTGTAATTCATAAATGTGCATGCCCTTGGAATCTGATATGAATTTGGGATTGCATCCAGATTTGAAATAGGTTTGGTGAAGTCAATAAATTCGAGTTATCATAACAGAGGTAATTTTGAATTTGAAGCACTTCATAAATATTCACTAGCTTCTAATTTCTCCTCTATTGATTATGGCCTATAACAAGAATTCCAGATATTCTTTAATTAAACTTACCATCTAAATTTACTTTAGTGTGGCTTGGGCTTAATTTTGTAATTGAAATGAATAGATCATTTAATTAAAAGTCTTAAGTCGAAAGAATGGAGCCTTTAAATTAACAGAATTCTTTATAAGGATAAGGTCTTTTGATAAGATTGACCGCAGCATACTACTGAATTGGACCTCCACGATGGTATTTGAAAACTCATCATTGTGTTTCACGAATTCTTGTGTTGGTATCTTCTATGTGGTCCAATGTTGGCCTGTAAAACCTGACAGACAGCAGTGATGGTGCAGAAGTTAAGGTATTGGGTCAGGTACAGAAAGGCCCAGGTTCAAGTCCAACCTCAGCTTTGGAAACTCAGTGGTGATTTTTTGTAAAATCAATTTATTTGACAGAGCTAGAACAATGAATTAGTTTCTGGCATAAACTGAAGTCCAATCTTCACAAAATGGAAGTATTGAAGATGTTGCCTGGATGTGAATAAGCAGATAAGCCCACATCCATATCTAACTCAAATGTACAGGCTCCAAAGTATCAGCTAGAAACCTAGAGAAACACAAAACTCTTAAAGAAGATATTCTCATAACTGTTAAGTCCCTTATAAGTTTTCCTAACTCCCCATAAGCAGGTAAGTTGTTGGGAGTTTGGGAGAGGAGGAGGAGGATCATTTGAAAAAAAAGACACAATGCAGAACTTCAAGGAAAAAAACATCAAGAAGTTGCTGGATGAAAGCCTGGAATCCTATTGGGTTTTTATCAATCTCCCTTTGGCTCAGATCCAAGTTTGAACTTCCAAATTAATTTTTTGTTTAAGATAATTTACAATCTGTGCATATGCTGAATTCTTTTGCATTAGTTTTCTGAGATAAGAAAATACTCTGTACGTTCTATCGGTTTAAATCTTTTATGCTTTGGAACAACTGTAATGTTTACCTTCCTCCAGCGATTATGATTTGCATGAAACTACCTATAATTAAAAAGGAAACTTTATGTTTTCTTTTTTCACGCGATAATGCTGAATTACAATTCTTACTCCCGGTTTACTTTCCTGATTTTGGAGATATCCTATTTTCCTTAGTAATCAAATTCAAAACTATAAGGGCCAGAAGGTAAGACTATAGAATCTGTATCATTCTTTCTTCTTGATGTTCAAGAAAGGCTGAAAGAAAGTCCTACATCATGTATCTACGTTAAGAAGAAATTCAGCCTCCTATGATAGACAGTATCAACAGTTAATTCGAAGGCAGGAAGACAGGAGGGCTTCCCGGAGAAGAACGTGGAAATCACCTACCTTTTACCATATGGGTTTATACTTATCCCCAAGCAAAAAATTATACTTTAGTTAACCTATTCCAGGGTGAGTTTTATTTCTTCTTAAAAAAATTAACTTGGCACTTGGTAGATTAAGTCTTTCCATCCTTTCAATTCAATAGTCCTGTTCTATTTTTCAGTTGTTTTTCATTTTTTTAAATGTACACTATTCAATTGTATATTGTTGAATACCATCCAAATTACTGAATGGTAGGACATCAGTTTATAAGCTATATAAATAACTATATTTCCTATTCTTTCTCAAATATATAGTTTTACTTTGCAGCATAGCAGGTATGATAAACTAAAAAAGAAAAAGAAAATGTGAATCAGATCTATAAGTTGAAATACTATAATGTTACAAGTTCATGCCTGGTAATCAGCGCATCTTTTAATGTGCTGAAACATTTGGCACAAGGATTTAACATCTGCAGATGTTTTGTGCTTGGAATATGGTGTGCATATGACCTAATGAGTTGATTACTGCGGTAGGTAACATCTTAACATAATGGGAAAATGAAGAAGAAATAAGGCAAATAGGATGCTCTCCTCCCTTCTTTCAATCCAGTGGGAAGTTTTCTTTTCTTTTTCTTTTAATGGATTTATGGCAAATTCTGAAAAGCTGCTTCCAGTTGGACAATCCCTTAGTGGCATGGTTGAAAAGTAAACTTCTCCTCCTTCCCAGCTTTCTGCATTTACCAGATTGCATGCACAATGATGCCTCAGGGCATTAACTCTTTCCGCACTAATTTGGGAAACAGGAGAATTTTCTTGTTCATTCAGTATTACATGGCCTGAACATCGATTAGAATGTTTTTCTCAGGCTACATGTGGCCAGTCTCAGCTCTTAAGTCAATAAGCACATCAAAGCAACAACTTGAGAAACTTCAGTGAAATGAATTATTTAATTTTATTAAGAACTGGACGATCCATGACTTGTTGGGTCATTGTTTCAGAGCTATTTCCTTACCTAATCAGAAAAATAGAATGACCACAGGAAGGCAAAAAAAGCAGTGGGAGGAGGAGCAATTTCTGATTTCCTGCCAGCTTCCCCACTGACTTTGCTTGTGAGAAACTGGCAGGAAGTGTCGGAAATCACAATCACCTGACTATGGCATTGCTGCAATGGCCATAAGTTTGCAAATACAACTGAAAATAGAAGACTCGTCAAATTTCAGTTCCAGGGGAGTAAGAGATCCTGCATTGTTAGCCCATTCGCTTCAGAAATGTTGCCCTATGATGCACCATTTGGGCTAATTGAAGGTTACAAACAGACAGGGAAGCTTAGTAGCGCATTAGATTGAATGTGCTTTTTTGCATCATTAACTAATTCATTGCTGAATTCTTGTGCTTTGTAATTGGTTTATATTTAAGAATATTTCAATCTCTCATTTGCATTATGGAAGCTCTTAAGATATGACTTTGAAATGCAAGACTATACACAAATATGTGTGTAGTCTTGCATTTCATTGTTTATGGTGAGTGTATGATACTTGGTTAAAGTATAATGGATAGTTTACCTTTTGACTATGAATTTAAATGTAGGTGACCTGTTTTGTGTTGTAAAGAAGATTGACAGGCTATGAAAAGTGTTTGGTAGTAGAACAAAGGAAATACTATCCATTCCCCAGCTACTCTTCTGAAGCATAAAGATGGATTTTTGAAGTGGTTGTTTAGAGAAGGATGTGGTGACTGGACATGATTATTTGTCTTTTGCTTGATGGAATGGAGTTTCAGAACGGTATCTGGGCCCTTTCTCAAACAGTATATTGTTAATTTAGATGTGAAAATCAAGCTGCTTCCTAATTAAGTATACATTAAGAACCTTTCTAAGTTTGTATGTTGCAATTATATAAACTGTTTAAGCAAGCTCTCCTTTATTGTTGTTTTGTTTATCAGTTTAAATGAGATAAGTATATGATGTACAGTTTTTAATTTAATTATTTGGGTTGCACTTCATTCCACGCTAATCTGGAGTAAGTAACAGAAATTAATTAGGGCTTGCTTCTTGAGCTTTCAGTTATGTTCCTAATAGCATGATGGATTCATATTCCTGCAAATTCTGAACATCTTGAAAGAAACTTGCAGCATGCTTGTAACAGATATTAATTTTGTGTTAGGCAAATCTACCGTTATATGTTTACTCATAGCCTGTATTTGCTGTGTCATTTGGACGCAGTCTTCTACCATTCCTGATTTAGGCAATAATTTTCTTCCATCTTCTTATGATGATTTTCTTTTATTACTTTACCTGACAGAAAGGTAGTCCTCGACCTGCAATCACAACTGAGCCCAAAACAGTTAAGTGAGTTTTGCCCCATTTTATGACCTTTCTTGCCACAGTTGTTAAGTGAATCACTACTTTTGTTAAGTTAGCAACAGGATTGTTAAGTGAAACTGGCTTCCCCATTGACTTTGCTTGTCAGAAGATTTGCAAAAGGGGGGGAAATCACATGGCCTCGACATTACAACTGTCATAAGTATGAATCAAGCACCTAAATTTTGATCACGTGACCATGAGGAGGCTGCAACAGTCATAAGTGTGAAAAACAGTCATCAGTAACTATTTCCATGCCCTTGTAACTTTGAACGATCACTAAAGAAGCAGTTGTAAATAATAAAATCTTTTAATTTGTTTGCTGTATTTTGAACACGTAGTTAGGCTTCTCAAGCAACGGAGCCAATTTAGTGATCCAGTACAGTGACCCAACAGTTGGCAAAGAGGAAAAAAAACGTTTCTTTCTGGTTGCTGCAAAATATTTTCACTTGCCGCAGACAACCATCCTGTTCCTTTTTGGTCTCCATGAAACTCAGCGACGAGGAAGCTGTTAGGTATATAATGCATTTCTAGTTTAAGATGCTATCGCCAGATGCATCTTAGTTATGCTTGGATAAAGCTTTACATTTCGTCAGCTTTTGGCATGAAGAAGAAGGGAAAAGTGCTCTGCCAGCATCAGAAACAGAAAATTCCCAAACAATTAAAATAGTCAGATGATTCTTAGGTTATGAAACATAGCAATTTACAGTTTGAAGACATTGCTGGCTTTGTTGTGAAGTGTGAATAACTGAAATTAGGGAACAGATATACCATAACGCAGTGGGGCAACAATGTAGGGAAGTGGACCTTGGGTTGAAGCAAAGAGGGTGAGGTCGGCTGCATCGCTGCCCTGGGGAGGTTGGCATTGCAAAAT